>VDFB02255147.1:0-15701 GCA_007258455.2 Sequoia sempervirens
GCCACAAAAAATGTTGCTATTCGATAATCTTTTGGGAATGTTTAGAAATAGATTTTATTAGTTTTTCAATGGGAATTTCTATGAATGCATTTGAATCATATATTATTATAGTATTTTTTTTCTACAATATGATATTATACTAGATTAAGTTTTATTAATGTTATATAATATTCAAATTATTTTATATTTGTCTTTATATTACATTCCTTTAAAATGATAAATCTTCTCCTTCAATTGCCACAAAAAAAGGTTGCATACATATATTAAATATTAATATATATAAAATAATGAAAGCTATCCTCTCAAGGCTTCTATTTTTCCTAAATTCACAGCTTGAGTAAAAAACTGATTTCAATTCAAAATGATTTTAGTCAAGAGCCGCAGAAATGTTCTCAGTTTCTAAAGTTTTAGAATAGTTTTAGGAATTTGATCATTGATAGAGTCAAATTTGTCTTTCATTAGAAAATGACCCTTATAAGAAAAGAATTTTTCTCACTTCAAAATTCTGAGATGCTCTAGTTGTGCTTTTAGGCCATGAAGAAAGCACAATTTACATGTTGTCAGCATTATTTAAATATTTATGAGTTCAAATATTTCCTTAACCATTCAACATATATGATAAAAAATCCTCTTTAAAAAAGCAAAGATCTTTAGAACTTTCATTGTACATAGAGTCATGTATAACCACCCTGCTTAAATGTTAAATTTTCTACACAAATGAAAATGAAAGCATATAGTCCTAAGTCCTCTTATAGGTTCCTAATGTCTACAAAACTCAATAAGTTTAGAAACTGATGAGCAAAAATATGAATGAATTCCCTCTATCAATATTTATTGTTGCATCTTTCTAATTAATGTTGATCACTATTTTCTGTCAAGTATTAATCGAACCTCCTTTAATATACTTGAATTACAAGCAAGAAACCACTAAAGGTTAGCATGGGAAACCAAGGTTTTCCAGCTGATCAATGGATTGTTGTTCAAGCTGGGGCCCAACCAGGTATTAAAGTGTGTGGTGCAGTAAGAGATTGGGAATGTACTTCAAGAGGCACATGAGAATCTTATTGGAGGTCATTGGAACTTTAAGTTCATGTCGGAACATGCAATGTACTCTTAGCAAGTCTATGGTGGCCTTGATGCCAAAAAATAGGTAACGAAATATTGAATTGGCAAACCATTAAAACAAGACTTTATGCCCCTTTGGTCATCCCAACCACAAGAAATATTTGAAATATTTGGCATATATTAGAGCCAAATCATGCAATGAGACTATAAATTAGTTTGTCTAAGGGGTAGATGAATGAGGGTAGAATTAGGCTAGCTCAATATTTTTAGACTCTCATTATTTATTTTTCTTATATCAACAAAAACCAAACTTAAGCAAATATAACTTGATTGGCTTTCTCGTGTCCTAAACTACCTTTCCCAACTCAAAAATCTTGATGATGCAAACCATGTCTTCAAGCTCCAACAAAATTCATGCAAATTGGATTGAAATTGATATATTCCTTGTCTCTAGTATCTAGAGATGTTAGTTTCTAGCATGCCAAAAGCAAAAAGAAAGGAAAGAAGATACCCCACCCCATTCTTGCCAATATTCATAAAGAAGACACCCCACCCTCTTCCTGCCAATATTCATGCATACTAAATTACACTACATCTCAGTTTGATAAATAGAAAAATTTCCCCTGAATCCCTAATTATAGCAATCACTCCTCACTTCCCAAAAAGTATTCCCTTCATAAAAACATATCCATTTGTTTACCACACCATCTATATTTAGATTCACAAAAGTATAGACATGCTGAATTGGGAGGAAGTAGACAATTTTCAAACCTACTTCTAATCTTCATTTATATTCATGCAAATTTTTGGGAGGAAGCAAACAATTTTCAAACCTACTTCTAATCTTCCTTTCTATTCATGCAAATTTATACTATGAAGTCAGAGAGCAAAAAAACCACCAATCCTAACTCATTGGGCCTAGCCAATGTATGAAGAAAAAAATTAAGATTTTTAAAAATTTATTTAAAAGAAACATAGATTTTTTTTTCCTACCATCTTTCTAATATCATACATGGGTGGAAAAGGATAAAAAGGGAAAAGGCATGATTCATCCATCCTACTAGTCAATTGATGATAAGCCACTATCTACTTTCAAGTGCAGTGAAATTAAAAAATTGATTTCTACTGGAAGGAAGCAAACAATTTTCAAACCTACTTCTAATCTTCTTTTCTATTCATGCAAATTTATACGATGAAGTCAGAGAGCAAAAAAACCACCAATCCTAACTCATTGGGCCTAGCCAATGTATGAAGAAAAAGATTAAGATTTTTAAAAATTTATTTAAAAGAAACATAGATTTTTTTTCCTACCATCTTTCTAATATCATACATGGGTGGAAAAGGATAAAAAGGGAAAAGGCATGATTCATCCATCCTACTAGTCAATTGATGATAAGCCACTATCTACTTTCAAGTGCAGTGAAATTAAAAAATTGATTTCTACTGGAAGGAAGCAAACGATTTTCAAACCTACTTAATCTTCTTTCTATTCATGCAAATTTCTATACCATGAAGTTAGAAAGCAAAACCATACCAATCCTAACCTTATTGGGCCTAGCCAATGTATGAAGAAAAAAAATTAAGATTTTAAAAAATTCTATTTAAAAGAAAACATAGATTTTTTCCCACCATCTTCTAATATCATACATGGGTGGAAAAGGATAAAAGGGAAAAGGCATGATTCATCCATCCTACTAGTCAATCACGATAAGCCACTATCTACTTCAAGTGCAAGAAATTAAAAAATCGATTTCAATCGAAGGAAGCAAACAATTTTCAAACCTACTTCTAATCTTCCTTTCTATTCATGCAAATTTATACTATGAAGTCAGAGAGCAAAAAAACCACCAATCCTAACTCATTGGGCCTAGCCAATGTATGAAGAAAAAAATTAAGATTTTTAAAAATTTATTTAAAAGAAACATAGATTTTTTTTCCTACCATCTTTCTAATATCATACATGGGTGGAAAAGGATAAAAAGGGAAAAGGCATGATTCATCCATCCTACTAGTCAATTGATGATAAGCCACTATCTACTTTCAAGTGCAGTGAAATTAAAAAATTGATTTCTACCGGAAGGAAGCAAACAATTTTCAAAACCTACTTCTAATCTTCTTTCTATTCATGCAAATTTTATACTCATGAAGTTAGAAAGCAAAACCACTAATCCTAACTCATTGGGCCTAGCCAATGTATGAAGAAAAAAATTAAGATTTTAAAAAATTTATTTAAAAGAAACATAGATTTTTTTTCCTACCATCTTTCTAATATCATACATGGGTGGAAAAGGATAAAATGGAAAAGGCATGATTCATCCATCCTACTAGTCAATTGATGATAAGCCACTATCTACTTTCAAGTGCAGTGAAATTAAAAAATTGATTTCTACTGGAAGGAAGCAAACAATTTTCAAACCTACTTCTAATCTTCTTTTCTATTCATGCAAATTTATACTATGAAGTTAGAAAGCAAAACCACCAATCCTAACTCATTGGGCCTAGCCAATGTATGAAGAAAAAAATTAAGATTTTTAAAAATTTATTTAAAAGAAACATAGATTTTTTTTTCCTACCATCTTTCTAATATCATACATGGGTGGAAAAGGATAAAAAGGGAAAAGGCATGATTCATCCATCCTACTATCAACTACCTCCCCCCACCCACCACTACCGAGAACTTAGGGATAGGAGCCATCTCTTCCCACTATACTAGTTAACTGCAGGAGCGGAGGATATAGAATTGGGTGGGGAGGAAAGGAGTTCGGCTATCCTTTCTCGACTAATGAGTTTCGGCCTTCATTCACCCTCGGTATAAATAATGTGCCGCTTTCTCGGGCCCTTAGAATAGTAGGGCGGGTGGGCGGGGTTGCCAGGGTTGGGTGGGACTAGAAGGTTCCCGGGCCCTTATAATATAGGGGGGTCGGCCCCGAAGGGCTGGGCAATCGTTCAACGAGTTATAGTCCCCCCCACCCAGTTCAGGATGGCCGGAGGGATCGAGATAGTAAGGAGGTCCTAGAGGACAACTATAGATAGGATGCCCTGTTGAACTAAAGTCTTAGATAGGATGCTACACCCCCGGTTAGGTGTTAGGTTCTAGCCCCCGGTTAGGCTGTAGTGAGATTGTGGTAGTTATCTAGAATTCATTCCTCCCGGCTACACCGGATTGATGGATAGTGTTCCAGCAGTTCTGGAGTAGGGAGGAAGGCAACAAGAAGTTAGGATGGCCAGCAGTTCTTGAGGAAGGGAACTATAATGAAGGCGTACCCAAGCAGCGCACCGGCCAATCGGGTGTTAACGAGGGAGTCAAGAAGGCCCGGCTATCCTATAGTTGGATTGTTCGTTCAACCGGAAGGAATTTGTTTATATCCGGAAGGTCCTGAACCCCCAGGCAAGAACCGGAGGATCCAAACTACAAGAAGGATGGCGGTGAAGGCGAGAAAGGTAGTTAGACCAGAGAGAGTTGTGGGAGGATGAAGGTAATAACCCGGCTACCCGGATGAGAAGCTAACCGGAGCTAAGGCAGGAGGGACCCATACAACTATAAAGAGATGTTGGTAACGCACAGAGAGAGGCAGCACAGGGTTCAAACCAGGAGGTGCTCCGGGGTGAAGTTCTTGTCCGGGGTGAAGCGGTTCAGGATGGAGTGTTATTGGATTAGTCGCTAAGCAGGGAAAGCTACCCAGCAGTGAAGGATGGAGAGCTAGTCAGAGGTTGCGGCATCTCCTCCTAAATTCTGAACTGAACAGGGGGCAAACCCCACCCCCCCATTCCCCTACTATTCTAATGGCCATGGCCTGGACCCCACTTCATCCCTCAGAAGTTTCTTTAGGCAAAAGCTAGTTATTCCAGCACTCTACCGGCAAACACACGAACCCGAACCGGGGTCATGGGGGCAAAGCAGCATTTTGGTCAGTCTTCAGAGGCAATCAATCTCTGGGATTGGTATCGATCTTCCCCTCTCGCTATACTCTCTCGCCTAGGGGGGCATAGGGCCTTAAATGCTAGTTGACTTCCAATAGAAAGAATCGGTTCCGTCTCGCCGAGGGATGAAACGATGCTCGTTAGGGGACTGCTATGCCCACCAATGGAGGTCGACCCCCACCTATCAGGCGGAAGTACCGGACCTTAAGGCAGGATCATCGGAAAGCTATCAACGAACACACCTCCGTACCCCCCATGGCCCATCGTATCGACAAACAAGAACCAAACAAACTTTCGAATATTGATAAGCAGTCGAGCTTCAGCTACTTCTATTGCCCCCCACCCGGGGTGGGCGGGTGGATTATAGTTAGGTCAAGCTCAGAAGCTGTTTGTTTTGCAGCATCCAATGTGGAAGGAATCGAGCTACAGGGCGGGTGGGAAGCAATAGTTGCACTTCTTTCTGTCTTGATTGGCTTGGCCCCGCTACTTTCTGGGAGATACGTACCTTTTGTCAGCTCGAGGGGTTCCAACGAACCATCAACAAGATCCGATCATTCACGGCAGGGAGAGCGTAGGGCAGAGCAGAGCAGACAATAAGATTGGAGGCGAAAGGCAGTCCCGCGGCATCGAAGGCTTGGCCATTGGAATCGACCATACCATGAGAATAGAGCATTTCAGATAGGTGTGATTGTCCCCATGCCTTTATGGGGGGTATGGAGAGGTGGAGTTATTAGTTGGTCACTGCCAAAGCTGGCTGCTTTCATGCTCGTGTGTTCGAAAGGAAGGGGAATTGGAATCCATATCATAGTACGGCATACCATTCTCAAACGGATACCATATAGATTAGATTAGATAGGGGCCCTCTCCCAGCTATATCTAGTATAGTGCCCCATCTATTCCCTTTGCCCATAGAATAGTAGGGCATATAGAATATGAATGACTGGTCTGTATTAGAAGGGGATGTTGCCCCTACTATTCTAAGGGGGATTGGGATGTCACTCTTCAGATTGGGATGTTGCTATTCACTCATCTGATTGGCCCTTTGCCCATAGAATAGTAGGGCATATAGAATCTGAATTGAATGATTGGGATGTTGCTATGGGGTGGGAGGGAGATATAGCGGGGATGTTGCCCCTACTATTCTAAGGGGGATTAACCCCAAACCCCTAGCCCAATCCCATATCTATAGAGGGGGCCCAATGCCCCTAGCCCTAACCCCATGCCGTATAGATGTATAGGGCCCCATGCCCGAATCAGTCCAGTGACCCCATGCCCAATCCCAGAGATAGATCACCTGCGTATCACGTCTATAATGTAATGCCTATATAGATAGATGGGGTCAGTGCCCAGTCAGTAGAGGTCGAGTGCCCATTATTCTCTAGTGACAACCCAACCAGTCTCTAGTGACGAAGTGACAACCCCCCCCATCTATAGATTCTAGTGTCGGTGACGAAGTGACAACCCAACCAGTCTCTAGTGACGAGGTGGTGACAACCCAACCCCAACTAGTCTTTATTCGGTGGTGACAACCTAGATAGTAGATAGTAGGTGGTGACAACCCAACCAGTCTCTAGTGACGAAGTGACAACCCAACCAGTCTCTAGTGACGAGGTGGTGACAACCCCCATGCCAAAGTGTTTATGCCCATACCCCAACCCCCCGGCACTCTAGTTATAGGGTGGATAGGGAAACATCGGCTAGGATCTTCTACTTCTATAGTAGTGGCTCCCTTCGGCCAGTGCGTTTCTAGAATCCCAGTGCGTGCAGCACCCCTACCGCTACTATAGTGCGGGGTGGCACATTTCTGTATAACCAGTGAGCGAACTATAGAAAGGAGTTAGGACCTATCGAGTTCCGCCTTGCCGCGGATTGGGAGTAGTCAGGGGGCCCAGGGCTACTATAGAGAGTTTGGGGTGGCCAGCGGGGAATCATTTCGTCCGCCCACTATCCTCTCAAATGGAACTGCGACTACTGGGTATGGACCTTCTTCTGCCTCCTATGCTACTAGGTATAGTTCGAGAGATGCTTATGATGCTGCTGCCTGGTGGGCATGTTGTGCCCAACTATAGTTCCTCCCACCCACCAACCCCGGCCCCCCCGGGCCCTTCGTGCATGCAGGACCAACCCCCCGTATATTATAAGGGCCCATAGAATAGTAGGCGTGGGAGGCCCCCGGAGGTAGATTATAGTTGAGATGGCGGGCCTCCCCCTACTATTTTAAGGGCCTCCCACAATAATAATCTACCCCTTAGAATAGTAGGGGCCAGCCGCCCCCCCCCCAATAATAATTGAAGATTAGTTTAGGGGCTTCACCGGAACTATAGTTTCCCACCCCCCCCCCACCCCCCCTTATAGTTGTTGCCCGGTGGGGTCGGCCTCGGGTGGGGGGCAATAGGAGTTGGGCATGTTACGTATAGAATCTGGCCGGTAGTATAGAATCGCACCCTACCATACTCGCCTTAGGTAAACTATCTTTCTAGACCGGATAGCCGTCGCTTCCAGTTCAAAATGTAGATCAGCAGTTCGGGAGGTTATTCAATGAGAAAGCAGTTCCTCTCGTGTTCCTTCCGAGTTAGCCGGCTTCTATATCCTCCTCCATAGAATAGTAGGGGCCCACCCCTAGATTAGTTGAGTTTCCTGTTCTCCTCCCACACCCCCGGGACGACTATCCAATATTGATTGTTCGGCTCCGCTCCTCCTCGGATTGACCGACACCGCTATAGAAAGGTGGGGCACCTACACCTTTCTTTTATGTACATATACCCACACCTTCTATTACATAGACTAGAGTGGTGTCGCTCATGTTACGTACATGATCATAGAATCCCTTTACTTTCTAGTTGATGTTGATCCGGATAGTTGATCCGGTGGTGCCACTCATGCTACGTACATAATCCATTGCACTCTGGCTATGGGCCAACCCAATTCATTCATAAAGAGAAGCGAGGAAACCAAACCAATAAATCCAGTCAATATCGAAGCGTCTACTGGCATCAAGGCCACTTCCAAAGCTGATCTGGCCACTATAATCAGTTGGCTAGCCCATCCAACTTCTCTATTTAATGAGCGGAGGAAACTGAAGCCCAGATATATAGACAGGGCCCCGGGCTGGATAATATGATGGACCAACGATCGACCAGATTCCTGACTGGTCATGCCTACTTTCTCGTAATAGGATAGAGTAGTAGACAGATAATCTGGCGCCGGCTTTAAGATACATTTCTTGCTAGAGGGAAGGAAGGGATCTTCTGGTCATCATGATGACATGACCATATAGCACGGGACCCGGGGAAAGAAATAGCACGGGTTTGAGCCGGGTGAGTATTCAAATCGTACTCACTCGGGCCCGGAAGTAATCATCCATCCGGGCCCGATAGGGCCCAGTTATATGGGTAGGGGGCATACCATAAGTCGAGTATGCCTGGATCGGCGCTGTATCAATCTGCGTACGTTTCGGATTAGATTATCTACCGGACCGGACCAACTACATTATTATTAGGGCATGCTCTTTTCGGACCCCCCGGGGCGGAACCAACTACCGGATATTGTTATTAGGGCATGCTCTTTCGTATTAGGGATTAGGGCTCTTTGGGGCATGCTCTTTTCTTGAGTCACCAAACGGTCATAGACCAAACATCTGGGTCATACATACAGACATATAGGATAGGCTCGACCTATTAATAAAGCTAGCTGTATCGGCATCAAGCTGTATCGGCAATCAAGCTGTATCGGCATCAAGCTGTATGTATCGGCATTTACGCACTCGGTCGGAGAGGGAGAGGGAGCGAGTGACTGACTATGTAAACAGTTGCTCGGGAGGACTTTGAAGTAAATAGGGAGGGACGGCGGTTTCAAATCGGGATCATACTTCCCAGCGTGCCGAGCCACGAGTAACTAACACGCGCGGGTGCGAGCTTTGCTTGTCTTTTCCCCCGGGGCGCCCTTTCGAGTTTCCCGGTCGGAGATTCTCTTCCCCGCGGCCGAGTTGGTTTGCTCGCCTCTCTTTCCCGGGCTCATACTATCAAGTGAACGATAGAAGTTTTCCCGCCCTATAGGACGCGGGGTGGGGGGGCCGCCTTTCCGCTTCAACCGGCTCAAGTGAACAAGCATAAGCCGGACGGAGTTATTTCCACTTCAACCGGCGCGGCGGGTCTCCCCCCTACTATCTATAGGGGTTCGCGAGTCTTGCTAAGCGGGCAGGGCCTCTATTCACCCTCTACCTACATATTCTCGATAGGGGTAAAGTAGCTTTACTCTACTAAGTAGCTTGCTTCAAGGGGCTTTCTGCCATACCTTTCACCCACCTCTGGAGGGGCGGGCTTTCTGCCATACCTTTCACCGGGGCTTTCTTTTCACTCGCCATACCTTTCACCTCTGGCGCCATACCTTTCACCCCTGGTTAATAAGCGCCTCTGGCCAATAAGCGAAGGCACAAGACAAGTGGGGCTTGGTTGGTCTTAGCCACCGTCGTTGGTATGCCCGGATCTACTATAGAGAGAGAGGGCCCTCAGTCCATGCCCCCTATCCCCCTATCGTCGTCTATGTATCTCTATACACTCCACATGAGGGGTTCATGATGCGTTATGTGGAGTATATAGATAGTGAGATCAAGGGAGGGAAAGAAGCGGAAAATAAAAGGGTGCTTGCTCTTCGAGCGTTTAAGAGAGGCCCTACTATTCATAATGGTGGCAGTCCCCCATGGGCGGCGCTCGTCTGGATCCCTGTATTGGGGCAACTATAGGCCTGTATTTGGATTGCCCGGTCTGCGGGCGCCTGCGGCTCTGGGCGCTGATCGGTCGTGAGTCTATCCCCGTGAGTCTATCTTCGGTTGTGAGTCCATCCACAATGTCGTCTGTTCTCCACTAGGGCGCCCGCCGCTTTCGTTACGATTTATTGCCCGCCGCGCTTCAGTCCTTCTGGCTGGCCTGGCCCGTTGATTGGACGTGGAAGCGCAAGTATAGAAAGTAGGGCAGTCTAGAAAGTAGGGCCTTGGAAGCGGGAAGGTAAAATGGATTAGCTGTAGGTAGCTGGCGGGCCGAGTGCGTGCTTTGAAAACCCGCTTGAGTGCGGGAATAGATGGCTGGCGGGAATAGAACTTCCAACCATTCCCTAGTCGATTGATCTCCTTTCGGGAATATGACTTTGTTCCATTCCCCAGTCGCGGTTAGAATGGGTACGGGCTTTTCTACAGATGTCTGTCGCCCTAAAATTCTATGGGCGGTTCATCGGTCACGTCGAAGCCTGCCTTTAGGCCTGACTATACGTACGTAGTCACCTCCATATGCCCAGACGAAGTCCTCTCCCTACCGATCGGTTACATGCACTCCATGGCCGAGTGGCTTGTTCAAGTGAGACCCCTACTATTCTATGGGGTGGTGGGCCCTACTATTCTATGGGGTGGTTGGGTGGGAGGGCGAGTATTCATAGGAGAGGATTCCTTTGCCTTAGGTGCCTCCCCCATTGCTCCTGCCTCTGTTTCCTTTGTCTCTACTGTTACCATTGCTTCTACGGCCTATGCTACCTCCGCCTTGGCTATCTCTACTGCTGCTCTAGTTGTCTTTGCTTTTGCTAGGTCAATTCAATCAATGGGTTTCCGTAAACTACGACTGGGACTCAACCCGATAAATGAGGTAAATGGGCTTTGTTCTGGCCTTTGGATATGTGTGTGGCTGAAAGATTTGTATTTGGATCTGTCTCTGCTAATGGTGATGCTCGATTCTTACGTCGGTAATTGGGGCAACATGGTGGGTTTGCTCTTTATGGTGCAGCGTTTACCTTTTCTGGTCTGGTGTCTCACTTTCTCCAGTCCCCATTAGGTCTAATCAGAGCGTAACACGTGTGATCGCATATTCGGAGTGAGCGTAGCTTACGTATTATGATTGATTTATTTGACCCCTGCTCTTCCTATATTTCTTATGATTATGGTTTGATGTTATGTGTTTTATTAGATATGACGTTGCACTCTTTACGAAGCATACACGAGAATGTAGGAAAAGCTATTTCCCTATCGTCACCGGCCCCCTCCTACAATTCTATGGGTGACCAACAGGGTCACCCACGGTCACGGATCGTAAGGAGTATGAACAAGAACAGACAGAAACACCTTGCTTGAAAACATGAACCCTTGGAATAGTAGGGGCAATAACTCAAATAGAACATTTCCAGCACACTCCAGGATCTCCGCAGAAGGGTGATCCATCTGGGGAACAACTTGGCCATTACTCGTGGTGAGGTTAATCATCTTAGATACGATATAGATGAACGGTTTGCTATGTCATGTGGTGGGCGACAAGAATAGTGGAGATCCCTTAGAGAAGACTTTTCCTTTCTAGCCCAGGTGAAAGCTCCTGGTCAAAAGCCAACTCTATGTGTGGTCTCCCGCCCGATTCCACCGTATGCAAGAATCTATGAGGGATTTCCTAGTTTAGGAGTTGAATGTCACTAATACTCCCGATTGCTCTGATCTTATGCTCACTGTATTGATTGAAATTGATGCCCCTACTATTCTATGGTAGGAGGGCACTCAAAGATGGTGAATCAACGTTCGGTGATGCAGCTAGAGTCCCTGAACCCCAAATTAGGTATTCGACAACTAGCTAATGGTCGGGTACCATTGGGCGCCAGTCGATTCCCAATGGTATCATAAAGTCAAAGCCATAGAATAGTAGGGCTCTGTGAGCAGGATAATAAACAGTTGTTGGAACCTATTCATTCTGGCGAGAGTGAAACTGTTGACGGTCGGCCCGGGCCCTACCCCTACCTTTCTAATGGTAGTGGGGCCGTGCATAGGAGCTGTTTGCTGCGGTTTGTCCTGTAAAGAAATCCAGGCTTGGTGGGGATTGTTTCCTAGACCCAGCCCCCATTGATAGCTGCAAGGAAGGGCGAGGGAGGGGTCAAAGGGCACCCACATATTAGAATCTAGCCACTCACTCCATAGGAGTATTTTGATGCCTTGCCCCACCTCCTCATCTTTCCATGACATACTTTTCTATGCGGTTTGAATCAGCAGCGTGGACATATAAGTTGTTTTTTTCCAGGCCCCTGATCTATTCATTCTAAGAGGTGGGTGCCCCCCCTCCAATTAATTACTATAGTTGTGGGTGGGAGGAGCCATACTATCTATATTCATATGGGAAATGAAAGGTGGGTGGGGATAAGGAATGAGGGGAGGCGATACCGGCAAAGGTAGACAGACTGGCCCCCCTTTGCCTTTGAATGAATGGCTGGGGAATGAAAGGATGGGGTGACTAGTTCCACCTTTGAACCCGACCAAGACGAACCAGGGATGGACATCTATACCTCCCCTGGACATTGACATTAGAGATAGGGACTTAGGAATAAAGTTTCAATGGATAGATAGGTCGACCTGATTGATGGATTCTGGATCAGATACCCACCCGGCTACCAACTCCATTGGTTTTGATTCATTGAATGGGGAATAGGTGGAGTGCAGCAGTTGATCGAATCCATTAGAACATGGTTGGTATTACGTAGATAAGATACTGGGTCTGCCCTATGAAGGTTGGGAAACTATGATTCCCGTCTCGAGGAAGAACAACCAGAGGAGATAAAGGACAATGAGTGGTATGAGGGGAAATCGGCTTACTTACTCCACTCAATAGAAGGGATAGGCCTTGAAGACCGACACCCAGGAGATGGGGATGAAGCAAACAGAAGTATCGATTGACTGATTCTAAAGGAGGGAGACAAGGGTTCGAATTGAGATGAATAGAAGCAAAGCCAAGAAGGTATGTCCCTTCCGGGCCAGTATGAGTTCTAATTCTTCTAGCTCTCTCCTTCACTCACCGGGCAAAAAGGGAATTCTCTTATTACTGGAGTTTGCCGGGGCGGGCGCTTCTCTTCTTACGGTGCGGTAAGATTAGGATCCTAAATCGAGACTACTAAGGCTAGGACCGTCAACATCAAGATAGGGCCGCCTTTTCCTGGAGATCCGGAGGAAGCAGCAATCGAACAGCCCTCTACTTATGTCTAAAGGGGCATTGATTGAAGCACAGATTTTATGAGAAGGATCTTTCCTGCCAAGGAGAGTGATCTGAAGGTCCAGCTGTTAAGCTTGAGTTCTAGCTTAGACAACAGAGCTTCCCAATCAATTTGCTTTTTGCATTGTCCACCATCTATAGCCTCCCACCCACCCCAGGTATTTCGAGGGTAGAGATCCAGCCCAAAATGCGAGAAATGTCTTAATAAAGGCACTAGGGGTAACTCTAACAGCACAGACTATGGGTAGGGCTTTACAACACACCGGGGACACCGCTTCGACCACAATGGGGACACCTACTAGCAGTAGGGCTACCGTCTCCTCTGAGGCTATGGGGACAGGCATTAGGACGGTCTCCATCACCTCTTCTACTGTAATGGCGGGCACTACTACGGTTAACCCCACCTAAGGCCTGCCTTCGGCAGCCCCCCGCCCTATTCTATGGCCAATATGGTCGGCTGCCGATGAAAGGCAGGCCCCATAGAATAGTAGGGCTATAGAGGGTGGGTGGGGGTGGCGGGTGCCGAAGGCACGCCTTAGGGTGGATTCGATCTCGACTGGGGCGTATACTACCAAAAGGAAGGGCAGATAACAGCTGTCTCTTGGTCTTAGGGCCGGGGGGGATATAAGCCTTAGAAGAAAGTGCGTGTTAAAAGGCCAAGTGAATGAAAATGAAGCGTTTCAAAATGCATCTGACTGAAGAGGTGGGGTGTTGGCAAATTTCATATATTCTATACGTAACATGCCTACCCCTACCATGTTACGTATAGAATCGAGACGGAGTAGCTTCGGTCTTAGCCAAGCCTTCTCATTGATGAAGACCTTCGGTTCATCAGGATGATTCCCTGAGTTAGCCCTCACAATTGCTTTCTATGGATCTCTTTATCTATAAAAGGGTAACATTGAAAGACAGGGCGATTGGCTTGGCTTTGAAAACACAAGGTCGGAAAGAGGGAGGACACTTACCTTACCGGGGGAGAATTCCCATAGGGTTCTGACCTTTCAGTTACTAATCGGGAGGGGGGGTGCTTTACTATATGCTCGCTTCCTGGTGGGGCAGGGAAAGAAAGAAAGACGGATGCTCGCCCAACTAATGAGGCTAGTCAAGAAAGAAGGCGGTAAAGTTGATAGGGAAGAGAAAACGGACGGTCCAGTTCACTGACTGGGTGACAATTCGGCATCGCTCTCACTCAGTAAAGCACCCCCCCTCCCGTCTTAGCGGGCCCTTCATTTCAAGAGTGAGAGTAGGGGTGGGAAATAGAATCATTACTGCCCTATAGAATGGTAGGGGGGTGCTTGCCAGTTATGATATGGAGAGTTGGGATAACATAAAAAGAAGTGTCGTAAAAAGAATGGTATCAATAATGATGACGATACATATATCTATATCTATATCTATCTATAAAGTTGATGGGATAACCTTATGGATGCGTAAAGATTGTTGGTGTTCTTGGCCTACATTAACCCGATACCCCAAAAGACGCCCACTCCATCACACTATTCTACCACTACTTTAGCCCACTTATTTCAGGCTATAGTTTACCGTTATAAGCGTATTTTAGACAGTTCAGGTCTTCATTCGCCCCTATCTATATATGGGGGCTTTGTTTTCCCCCCAACATGAGAGGCCCCCTAACATTATAGGCCCCAATGATAGGCCCCACCATTCATTGCCCCCACGTATTGTTCTCATTGTTCTCGACATTACCCATTCAGCCACTTCTCGCACGAGTCACGGTTGAGTCTCAGCCCAAGAACTAGCACGAGGTCCGGTTGAAAGATTCTCAGCCCACCAACTGGCACGAGGTACGGATGACCAGCCCATAATTCAGAGGATGCCTACCTCTTCCTCAGAGGCAGTATAATCAGGAAAGAGGTAGGGTAGGTATGCTTGTAGGTGAGGCAGCTCAGCCCATCATCCATACGAGAAGGATGATAACCAGCCTAATAGCGGCACGAGGTCCGGGTCCAAGCATATCCCTTCCAGAACTCTTGTTTGTAGGCCCGTATAAGTCAAGGTAGCTTCACTTGGGCCATATTAGCTCAAGGTTTCTTTCATTAGCTAATAAATGTAGTATGGGTAGCTTTGGAAGCAGCCACAAAGATGTACGCTATTTATTATGAGCCGTCACCAATACTTCTTTCGTAGGGTGAACCAAGCGTAAGTAG
Source organism: Sequoia sempervirens (assembly GCA_007258455.2). Classification (NCBI taxonomy): domain Eukaryota; kingdom Viridiplantae; phylum Streptophyta; class Pinopsida; order Cupressales; family Cupressaceae; genus Sequoia; species Sequoia sempervirens. The sequence continues at coordinate 15,155 of VDFB02255147.1, forward strand.
AACTCATTATGTTGTACAGAAGCTATAATGAGCCGGCACCCAGATGTACTCTATTTATTATGAGCCGGCCAAGTCAAGGAAGCAACCAAACAACCAGCTAGCTCTTCCGGCTTACCAGCCAAACAACTAGAACGAGGCTTGATAGGGGGACATCAGCCCATGAATAAGCACGAAACGAACGAGGTATTTTGGTAAATTCTCCTTCCTAAAGCTACTTAGATGTTTCGTAGGGTTCATCATGGCCAGTTTTCGGTGACCGCTCGCTCAATCATTTCCCCCGCTATAGTACTTGGCTAAAGAGAATCCGGTCTACATTATATATGCATGCATGTTTAGGAGCTATTGTTTGGCTAAGCCTTCATTAGGCTACTTTCTTATCTATTCTATGCGTGCACATCACACGCAGCTCCAGGTTGGCTAACGAAGCTTGGCAGCTATGTATTCCCGAATAGTAGTACCCCCACCCAAGAGAACATAGTATTTTAAGGGTATTCTATCCAATGCCTTCCTTAGTTCGGTTAATCCCAGCCTTGGTAGAACAACTACT
>VDFB02255148.1:0-37906 GCA_007258455.2 Sequoia sempervirens
TTTATGTGGATGGATGATTTGGTTTATGTATGCACATGTATATGATATTTTATGTTTATGTGGATGGATGATTTCGTTTATGTATCCACATGTATATGATATTTTATGTTTATGTGGATGGATGATTATGCATGTATTAATGTTTATAATGTGGGATGATATGAATATTGGGTATAAAATGTAATTAGGATGGATCTAACAATATGGTAATGCATGTATCATGTAAATGTTAATATGGACATGTATGCGCTAAATGAAACTAAGATACTTAATCTAATCGGTTTATGAAGGATAAAATATGTTGTATCTACAATGTGACATGCAAGATGAATGAAACATGAATGCATATAATGAAAACCTACATGTCAATAAGAACTTGTATGGGAATGCAGGTAGACGGTAGGTGTAACATGGGTGTGATACTATACCTGTCAAGAACCATTAGTACCCTGAGAGGAAAACTAAAGGAAAAAGGAATCAAAGCTTGCACAACCTAAATCATGAGTCATGGATTAGGAATAAGGGTGCATGTAATGAAATGAAATGTAGTCAGGAACACAATTTTCCATCTTCAAATCATTGATTTTTGCTATAGCATAAGATACTAAATACCCTAATATATAAGATCAAAGCGAGTTGGCATCCAATGCATGAAACAAACATAGCAAACAAGGTTATCCCAACACCCCAAAGTTTTGAGGACCTTGGTCAGTCTAGGTATTGGAATAACCACAAGCACAAAGGGATGTTCCCAATGTAACATAGGACCCTAGGGGTCCTGGTAGGTACTACATGGGAACGACCCAGCAAACAACAACAAAAAAAAAATCAAGAGATGCCCCTTCATTAACTCATCAAAACACACCATAATATGATGGATCATGACAGTTTTGATAAGTGAGGACAAGGAGCTCAAACAATAAATAAAATCAAAAAGTATGAAAATAAATCATAATAAAATACAAACGTCCTTTGCTATAGAATCACGAAGATGGATGGGTTGATGTGGTCTGTTAGGAAGGATGCATCCTATTGAGACCGATGATGGATACTGAACTAAAATGACCCAGTTGACACAAGATATTTGTCGTTAATCAGACTCTCCATCACTGAAGGATCTTGTTTGTGAAGAACTAGCTAGATAAGGGTACTCTTGACAACATGACGCAAAATACTAGACAAAAGACCAACACACCCTACAAACCTATGGGCTCAAGGGTTGATCATAGATTAGCCTTGCCTACATGAAAGTGCAAAGCCCTCGTAGTTCTTGAAAAGACTATGGATAAAGCGAAAAGAAGACAATGGTGACCAATTACGAATGACACAAGACATGACACACAAATGCCCTGGGGGAGGATCAAATGATCAACCTTGCCTACGTGAAAGCGTAGGGGCAATGTAGTTCAGAAAAGACAACCGACCATGGATAAAAGTGAAAAGGGGACGATGAAGATAGATTATGGATGACCATCACAGGATGGTCAAAATGCTCCGGAGGCAGATCAAATGATCATCCTTTCCTACGTGAAAGCGCAGGGGAAACGTACTTCGATAGAGGACGAGAAGACTGGCGTGACAGGATGAGATCTAGATGGAGATTGACACGATGGATGATCTTATGTGATGACACAAACTAACCAATGATCAAATGAATGACACAAGCTTAGAGTGGGATAAAAAAAGCTCAGGATGATGGATAGTCAAGGTAGATCATCCAATACTCAATCAAAATATACCAAGCGTCCAAGGATAGGATGGGAGGGGATGTGAGGATAGAATAGATGAAGTCATAAAGTAACTAGGACGCAAGGTAGATAATGATTAAGCCCTCTACAAATGGAATATGTTCCTAGGTTTTCACAACCCGTACATATCCAAGGCACCACTAAAGGTGGTTTTCACCATAGGATGAACTTATTTCTCTTTACTATTTTTGGATTTTTTATTTTTTATTTTTCTAATTTTTGCAGGTGGGGTTACCAAGCGGACTTAGGTGTAAAACCTCTTTAGATCCATGATATTGATAGGTTCTTTGAGGGGCTCTCCTTCAAAGGTAGCAAGTCTGTATGCCCCAGATCCATATTTAGCGGTTATGATATAAGGACCCAACCTGTTTGCTTCAATTTTTCCTTTTTTATCTCGGTCCTCCTGGGTATGTTGGTTCTCTTTAAGGACAAGATCACCAACCTGGAACTATCGAGGATGAACCTTCTTGTTGTAGTTACACTTGAGGCAATTTCGGTATGCTTGCAGATGATCATAGGTTTTGATTCTTCTTTCATCAAGTAACTCCACCTGTGCAAGTCGTGCAACACGAGCATCCTTCTCGCTGATGAGGTTCTTCAGAGAAATCCTCAGTGATGGGAGCTCAACTTCGATTGGAAAGATGGATTTGGCACCATACACTAAAGAATAGGGGGTGGCGCCTATAGGGGTACGGATGGAGGTGCGATAAGCCAAGAGGGCGGGAAGGATATGGAGGTTCCAATCTCGACTAGTGTTATTGACAAACTTTTTGAGTATGCGAATAAGGGTCCTATTGGTTGCTTTTTCTTGACCATTACCTTGGGGGTAATAAGGCGTTGACCAACGATGTTGGATATGAAAGGTGTCGCATAGGTGTTTCATGGCCTAATTTTTAAAAGGTTTTCCATTATCAGAGAGGATGGTGGATGGAATACCACATCTGCAACGAATATGGTAAAGGATGAATTTAGAAATCTAGGTACTGGTGATTTGGGAGAGTGGCATTGCTTCCACCCATTTGGTGAAGTATTTAGTGGCATTAATTATGAATGTATGGCCATCGGAAGATGGTGGGTAAATCTTTCCAATCAAGTCAAAACCCCATTGAGAGAAGGGCCACAATGCTAAGAGGGGTTGAAGGTCCTGTGCTGGAGCATGAATCAAATCTGCATGTTGCTGGAAAGGAAGGCATTTCTTTACGAATTCACAAGCATCATGCTCTAATGTAGACCAATAATATCTAGCTTGGAGAATCCTTTTGGCCAAGGCCATACCATTTGAATGGGCCCCACAAACACCACTATGTACCTTTGTTAGTGCAGTATGGGCTTTAGTCTCACTCAAATATCTAAGCAGGATTCTATCATACTTATGACGATAAAGTGTATCACCGACAATAATGTATCAGGTTGAACTTTGAATAAAATATTTTCGTTGGTTTCGTGTGAGGTCTGGGGGTAGAATATTATCATGCAGATAAGCATATATATCTTGTTACCATGGGGAAGTGGAGCCCACAATGTCACACACCATGTCAGTCTTAGGGATATCATATTTTGGAATTAAAAGTTGTTCTACAAGGAACTCGCATTTTTTTCAATCTTTAGGCATGTCAATCAGGGAACAAATAGTAGCCATTGCATCAACTGCTTTGTTTTGTACTCTAGGAATTTGGTCAAAATGTATGAAGGTGAAATATTTCTTGAAATAATCCACCATCCATTTATAGGGTAACAACTTATCATATTTTGTTAGGAATTCATCACTGACCTACTTCATGACCAACAATGAATCACCAAAAACCCTCAAGTGAGTTATGTGCCATTGCTTTGCAATTCGGAGGCCCGTGAGGAGGAATTTGTACTCAACTATGTTGTTGGTACACATGAATGCTATCCTTTATGATTTTGGAATGTAATCACCTTGAGTGGTAACAAATAGAATTCCCGCACCTTATCCATTATGAGAATATGAGCCGTCAAAATACAATGTCCAAGCAGGTGCTTCTATTACCGTGAAAACTTCATCTGGAAATTTAGTGACTAGAGGGTAAGCATCCACTAGGGGTGCCTCGACCAACTGATCAACTATGACTTGTCCCTTTATGGCTTTGTGATCCACGTACTCTATGTCAAATTCACTTAGGAGCATGACCCATTTAGCCATGCGACTAGTTAAATTGGTTCTAGATAACAGATACTTTAGCGGGTCAATTTTTTCTATTAATTTGACTAGTTAGCTGAGCATGTAATGTCAAATTTTTTTTGTACTAAAGACCACTGCCAGACAGGTTTTCTCCATGGGTGAATAGTTTAATTCATAGTTGACCAGTGTTCAACTGATATAGTAGATTGCTCTTTCTTCTGATGATTCATCATGTTGTGCCAATAATGCCCCCAATGCGATTGAAGTGGTGGAGATGTAAAGCAGGAGGGGTTTCACTGGAATAGGTAGCATCAAGATCAGTGGATGAGCCAAGTATTCCTTGATCTTATCAAAACTTTTCTAACACTGTTGGCTTCATCTGAAGGTGGAGTCTTTTTTTAGAAGATGGGTGAATGACTGACACTTATCTGCAAGTTGGGCTATGAACTGACAGATGGATTGTAGCTTCCCTTGGAGACTTCTTAATTATTTTAGATTGTGCGGGGGTGGCATATCCAAAATAGCTTTCACCTTGGAAGAATCAACCGCAATACCCTTTGAGAGACTATGAAACCCAACAATTTCCCTGATGTAACACCAAAGACACACTTTTTTGGATTTAGTCATAACTTGTAATGTTCTAAACACTCGAAGATCTTTTTCAAGATGGCAGGATACTCTGCTCGGGTCTTGGATTTTCCTAGCAAGTCATCGACATAATCCTTCATGATAATATGGATAAGGTCATGGAAGATGATAGTCATTTCCCTCTTATATGTTGCCCCCGCATTCTTGAGAGCAAAGGGCATAACATTGTAACAAAAAGTACCCCAAGGTGTCGTAAAAGCAGTCTTGTGTTGGTCTTCAGGTGCAACTTGGATCTGATTGTAACCAAAGAAACCATTCATAAGGGATAACATCTCATGTCCTGTAGTCAGGTCGACCAACATATCAATATTGGATAGCGAGAAATCATCTTTTGGACAGGCTTTGTTAAGGTCTTGGAAGTCTGTGCAAATTTGAATGTCTCTATTTGGTTTAGCAACAAGTACTATGTTGGAGATACAATCAAATTAGTCAATTAGTCTGATAAAACTGGCATCCAGTAATTTCTCCAATTCCTTCTTGACTAATAATGCTACCTGTGGATGCATTTTTCAAAGCTTCTATTTGATAGGCTTGGCATATGGGTGAACATCCAAATGATGAACCACTAAAGTAGGGTCTAGGCCTATCATGTCTGAGTATGACCAAGAAAATTTAATGATACCATCTTGGAGTAGCTGAAGAATGACTAAATATTCTTGCTCTGATAGAGATTTGGCCACATAGGTGATCTTAGGGTTTTTTGCAGTTCCCAGATTAACTTCTTGAGTCTGTTCAATTAGGATGGATGATTGTGTGGATAATTGAGTTCCCACAAGGGGAATATGAGCGTCTACATCCTCCAGCACCTCTTCAAGGTTTCAACTATCGGATGCGTCATTTATTTTTACTTTTTCTAGGTCAGGAAGTGCCTCGAGGTGGTTTTCACTAGATGACCACTTTCTATTTTTCTTTTTTCTTTTTTTTTGCGACTAGAGCATTCATCTTCCCTCAATCCCATGAGGTTGACATATGTATCCAGGGAGACATTGGCAGGTGTGCTATCACATAGGTCCCAATCAATGAGTTCGGGATGGCGAAGAGAAAGGTTGATGGTAAAGACAGATAAACAATCAAACATGGATGACAGATCTATGTGATCAACATCATTGTAAACACGTATGATGGATTCCTCCTCGGGTATGTCTTCCAAGGGACCATTGTCCACAGTAACACTATTGGAAGTATTAGATGATGTTGTAGGGCCTTTCTGCTTTTTGTCATATCTGAGGCATATATTCCTCGGCAACTTTGATACATCAATAGGTTGTAACCGTCCCTGTTCTTCCTTACCTAGGCCCCTACCTTGGTAGTTATGCCTTTCTGCGAACTTAGTTGACCAAGGGTATACTTCCTACAAGTATTCCTTTAGAGGATGATCTGGTTGGGGTTCTTCACGATATACCCATTGACTAATATCCTCTTCAGGTGTATCTATGTTTATACTAGGAGACCGGACAGTGGTAGTGGGAATGTTTTTTGCACTAAAGGTGATAGTCTTGTCTTCCTTTGGAGTAGCCTATGAAGGTTGATCTTACATGTGTGGTGATGGTGGTATGGTTGCCACATTTAGAGCAGTATGCATTTCATATTCACCACACCCCTTGTCAATGATCTGGACTTTGGTGACTGTAGGATTGGTGGTGGAAGATGGAGTGACCGTTGTGGTGGATGATGGATTGGAGGATGATGACTGAAATGCCCCCATTTCAACCCTAGGACAATAATGTAAATGGGGAAATGATGCTTCTAAAGTGTGACAGTATTCAAATGGTTGGGGTTCAGCATAAATGGTAATCTCTTTTCCATTAACCGGGAACTTTAGGCATTGATGGTACGTGGAGGGGATAGCTTGCATGGCATGGAGCCTCGGGCAGCCAAGGAGGAGGTTATATGGTAAGTCCAGATCAAGGACATGACAAGTAGTATACTGAACTACAGGTCCAACCTGGATAGGAAGACTGATAATCCCTTCAGAATTTATTTTTGCATTATCATAAGCTTTGATCATGATGATTTGATTACTCAAATCCGCTTGAGTATACCCCACCTATTTTATGAACTCCAGAGTACATAGATTGAGGGTAGAGCTATTATCTACCAAGACCCTTTTTATTTTACGATAGGCAACCAAGACTTCGATATCTAAGGGATGGTTGTGATTGGCATCAATATTTGGCATGTCATTCTGGCTAAAGTGCAATTGGTGAGATAAAGCCAAGTGTCCTACTAAAGCCTGGAACTGTGTGGGATCGATGTTGTTAGGTACGTGAGTTTCTTATAAATCTCTGTTGACTATTTCTTTATGTACAAGAGAATACTTAAGCAGATCCAAGATTAAAATATGAGCAGGGGTCTTCCCTAAGTGATCAAGAATGTTGTACTAAGAGTTTACAGGATTTGATTGGGCGGATGTGGAGGCTGTAGGGAATGTAATGCGGGACTGTCGGGTAGCAGCAACACATTGAGGATCTTTAGCTTTAACATGTATCATAGACACACGAGGTTCTACCTATTTAATGTAATGGACAATGCCATCATAATTGAGGGGTACATTTTTATAGCTTGTATTATTTGTGTTGTTGTCTTGGGGATTGTTGTTTGAGGTGCTTGTGCCCTAATTATGGTTAGGGAAGGTGTTTTGGTATATCTATAATTGAGCATTAGATGATGAAGCTTGACTATTGTCGACTTTGATATCTCCTTGATCAATAAGGTCTTGGACATAGTTTTTGAGACATTGAAACTTATTCAGAGTGTGCCCTTTAATTATATGGAATTCACAATATTCATTCTCCCTAAACCAGGCAGGTTTGGGCTTGGATTTATCAAGTGGTTTGGTGACAGGGTATGTGATTGAATAGTTGACCTGTAACAACTTATTGAAGATGACACTCAAGGTTTCTCCTAATTGGGCATACTGGCATTTGTCGTTCCCTTAACTGTTCTGGTTTGACTATTGAGGAGGACGAGATACCCCCTGTGGAATAGATATGACATTAGCTATAGATGGTTGTTGTCTTTGGGATGTATTGGCCACTTGAACATGTTTAGTGTTAGTGACACCATCATTCATTACATTTTTGTTCTTGTTCCAAAAGCGCAACTTATCACCGAATGGCCTTTCTTTGTCATGGTTGTGTATCTTGATGTTCCCTTTGGCAATAAGGGCACATTCAAGGATGGGTCCTTTTTCCACTATCTCAACGAAAGTGGTGACATAGTGTAACCTAAAATTATGAGCCATGTCGGGATGAGAGTTCTCCACAAAGAGGGTGACCATGTCTTTCTCTTTGAGAGGGGTTTTCATTCGGCTTGCTAGTGCACGCCACCTCTAAAGGTAGCTAGCAAAGGTTTCACCTTCATGTTGCTTCTCTTTGAGGAGATCCAAGGTATCAGTGTCCTCCAAATTGAAGGAGAAGTAAGAAAAAAAAAATTCTTAAAGATCTACAAAGGATTTTATGGACCCTCGTTGTAGACTCATGAACCATTCTAGGGCATTGTCTGTCAAGCTCCATGGAAACAGATGCAAGAGATAGTTGTCGTTGTGCACAACTTCCTGACACTAGGAGTAAAACTCTTGTAAGTGGGCCTTGGGATCTTTGTTTCCCTTGTATCTGTTGAATTTTGGTATTTCAAAATTTTTAGAGAAGGGGATCAATGAGATGGAGGGATCAAATGGATAGGGACATATGTCTTCAAATTTGAACAATTGTTTGTCAATCACAACTTGAAGATCATTCAGAGCAGCTTTGATTTCTAACAGATCTGAGTTGACTGGTGGCATGAGAGCCAAAGATGGGTTGGATGGATATGGGTGGTAGGACGATGAAGGATCCTGTTGAGAGTGTTTGAAGGTTGAGTTATGGATTTTGATAGTGAGATGATGATATCCCTTGTTGGTATGCCGAGGGAGTTTTTTGGTACTGTGGTTGTTGTTGTGAGGTATAATATGGATTTGTTTGATAAAAATGTGCGGTAGGATGTTGAGGAGCTTGAATGTGGTGTTGCACATTGGTCTGTTGGTATTGAAGGTACTGCTGCGATTGTTGGGAGGCCACATAAGGTGGTTGTTGTTGGGACTATTGTTGGTTATGATAATAATAATGTTGTGGATTTTTTTGATGTGATGTCAAGTGTTGTGTGGGCCGAGATGGGATGTTGTGTTGTGGTTGAACTTGCAGACATAGAATGGATGCAAGCAACGAGGATATGGTCTAGGCGGGACGTCTGGACAGATTTCCTTGCAATTGGTGTGGTGGTTGTTGTGAAGAGATCAAGGGGTTATGCGTGGGTTGTTGTTGATGAGGCGGTTGGGATAATGTAGAGGTGTTCTACAAAGGAGTTTGTTGGGTACCAAAGGGAACATTCAGTTGGGATGTACCTTGCGGCGGTAATGGAGGTGGTATGTTAGATTGGGGAGGTTGTTGAGACGTGTATGAAGTAAATGGTAGGTTTGTGGCCCTAGGACGTGGAGGAAATGCGGTAAAAGGGTTGCCCCCAGCAATGACGGGAGGTTGATTTGAAAGGGGTGGTGCTGTCAGCATTAATGGCAAAGTTTGCAGAACATTTTGTGGCATGTCATAGGCAAAAGGATTATTGGGATTAGTTACTTGACGATCCCCCATGACTGAGATTGTGGCGTGTGGGGGATTGTTAACGTGATACAAAATGACGTTGCCAAATTCAAGTTGGTGTCAACACTCCACTGGAGGAACATTGGGAATGTACGAACTACCTAGTGCGTTTTGTGAACCTTGGGGTATGTTAGATGTGCAACTGCCATACTTGGATAGGTCCAATTGCCATACTTGGATAGGTCGACACCTGATGGAGGTTTGACACCTCTTTCAATTAGGTGGGCCAAGATTTCTTCCCCATGTTTTTCGAGAAGGCGATCTGTCATTTACACATTGGTAGGGTTACTAAAGTGTTCCTCAAGTGTAAGTTCGGGTTGATTGACCATGTTCTCATCTCCGGGTGGTGATGTGTTTTTCCCATCAATATTGGACTATAATGATGTACCATTCTGAGGATCTCAAGGGATATTTGTATCGTTATTGGGATCTTGTGAGACATTAGCCGCGTTGTTGGGATCTTGAGGGATATCTGGTTGGGAATTTTAGGCTTGTTGCTCAGCCATTTTCCTTGTTTGTGATCGAGTCTAAATGGGCATGCAAGATGATAGAATAGACTAGGATGTTAGGATGATCTAGATGATGATGAAAGGATTGACCAAATTAGATGATGGATTATCCGACAAGGATGTGGCTCAATAGGATTGGTTTGGATGATTGATTCGACCAAAGTGGATTTGTTTGATGAGATTAGATTGGGTTGATTGGTAAACAATTGGTCAAATTGGATTGGATTGAATAGATTGACTGGGCGATTGATGATATAAGGATTGGATTGAATTGATGATAGATTAAAAAGATTAGACGGTAAGATGAATGATGATGACCAGAATCCAAAACCAAGTCCAAGAGTGATCATTGGTAACACTAGGTGTTGATTAATCGACTAAAGGATAGATGTATGATAATGACACCAAATCCAACTTGAGATAGAAGTGGATTGATTGAGCCGACAAGGATGACCGACTTAGGACAAATGGAAATCCTAAGTTTTGATAGATGACGATTAGAGACAAACACCTAGGTCAATTTGGATAACTTCTTTAACAAAGTTAAATGGAATAACAGTGATCTGAAATGGGGAAACAATATCTAGAACGGGAAGAACGACTGAGTGAATAGGGGTTCGAAATGGATGAATGAGGACTTAGAATGGGTGAATGGATGCTTGATGGTGGAGGTTGACTTTCAAAATGAGGAAACGAATGTTCAAAATGGGTGAATGATTACTTAGAACATGAAAATGGCAATCCTAAATGAAGAAATGACTCCCGGAATGGCTAGACAAAGGACCGAAAAAGTTGTTTAAAGGTTAGGTTCGCCCTTGGAAAGGGTCAGGTCTGCCCCTCAAGGTCAAGTTCACTCCTCAAGGTCAGGTCCACCCCTGGATGGGTCAAGTCGGCCCCTAGAACTGAAAATGGTCAAAAACAGCTATCCAAACTGAAAACGAGCAGAAAAGAGTTGTTCGAGATGGGTAAACAAGCACACCGAATAGGGTGATGAATGCTCAGATCTAGGGGATAAATGTTTAGGAGGGTGAATGGATTCTCAAAACAGGGGTAAGAATGTTCAAAATGGGGAAACGAGTGATTGAAACAATGAAACGAGTGTGTGAGACAATGAAACGGGTGTTTACAATGATAAAACTAACTGGTCAAGTGTCAGGTCCATCCCTGGGATGGGTTAGGTTTGCCCCTGGAGGGCAGGTTCACCTGTCTGAAGGTCAGGTCCGCCTGTCTGACAAAAGTTGGTCAAAATTGGCTAAAACAGGTTGAAAAGGGGTTGGTTCAGAGGTCAGGTCCGCCCCTGAAATAGGTCAAGTCCGCCCCTAGAATAGGTCAAGTCCACCCTTGGAGGTCAAGTCTGCCCCTAGACAGATCTAAACTTGAGTTTTGAAAAGAAGACTAAGGCAAAAGAACCAAAACACAGCAAGCATAAATCAAAAGGATACGGCTGAGTCAATTAAACAGAAAACTACTGGTTTCGCACAAAGAAGACATTTCAAACAACACAATCCTAAGACTAGTATAAGGGGTATGGATAAAAAATTATTCTATTCTAGGATGAACATGGTTGCTAAGAATTCCTCGATATACACCCGGTACGTGAGGCCCAAATCGTGAACACCAACCCGTTACAAGCGTGAGTCGGGAACCTTAGCGAGATACTAGAGGCTTAGACCAACTCTTCATATCATCTCGACGCTTCGCCAATTACAACATGGTTGGATTGATGTACATATTTTTCTCTCCCTCCTTTATATACCCTGCAGGTACGAGTGGTTGGAATCGTCCCTTAGGGTGATGAAATCCCCAAGCAGGTCCCGCTAAGAAAAGAGAAAAGGTGACTAAAAGGACTTGGTAAGCTACGATTTCTCATCACCCAGGATCACCAAATGGCGTAAGGGGATTAGATACATCAAATAGCTTACCATCAAGCACGGCACACAAGATTAATTGACACCCCTAGTTAAACTATGTGCCTAAGTTATGCAAAACAACAAGTAGCAGTTGATAAATAACTAACCCTACAAGGAAACTTGTTAGTGATTCTTGTCTTTGTTTCTTTCCAAATGTTGATCAGATGTTTGCACAAACTCAAACAAGACACGTTAGGAGGTCATAAACACTTAAAACAACCAAAAAAAGTGTTGAAAACTAAAATTTCACCTTCTGAAAAATGTTGTCTAGGTCAAGTCCGCCTATCTAGAGGTCAAGTCCGCCTGTCCGAAGGTCAGGTCCAATTTTTTGGAGGTCAGGTCTGCCTGTCTAAAGGTCAAGTCCGCCTGTCTAAAGGTCAGGTCCACCTATCTAAAGGTCAAGTCAGCTTATCTGAAGGTTAGGTTCACTTGTCTGAAGGTCAATTCTGCCTATCTATCAGGTCAGGTCTGCCCCTCTATGAAAAATCTGCAAAATATCAATTTTTGGAGTTTGTGGAGGGTAGGTTCGCCCCTAGACAAGGTCGAGTCTGCCCCTGGAGGTCAGGTCCGCCCCTCGAGCTCAAGTTCACCCCTGGATGGTTGGGTTCACCCCTCTGCTAGGTCGGGTCCGCCCCTCTCCAACCTGCACCTACAAAAAGTGAAAAAAACAAAGAACATGAAAGATACATACCCATTTGTGGGTCCCACCGAGCATGCCAGAAATGTGATTAGGAGAAAATGTGGTCCCAAAAATGATCAGCAACACAAAACATGTAAGGAACCACCTAAACACCTAACACCTCAAGATTGGGAAAATGATTAGCTTAACAAAACAAAATGGAACATTTTACCTCGTTGAACTGTTCTTTTGGTTGGCCCTTCGATTGTTGACGTGATATATGCTCCTCTTGATGGAAAAATATGTATGATTGAGATGCAATATGGATGGAAAATAGGTGAGAATGGATGCAAGTGCAAGTATTTGGCTAAGTATGGCTCAAGTGAAAAATTTGCAAAAGTTTAGTTAGCACAATGATCTCCCCCTAAAATGAGAGAAAAGAGGGGTTATTTATAAAGAATTTTGAATTCTCTAGAGAAATAGACGGTTGAAATTAAACTAACAAGGCCAAGATGTAGGGCTATGGTGAGTTGAGAACTCACAAGCCCTCACATCTTGACATGTGGCATGTGAAGTGGTTTGAAAAAGATGATGTGGACATGACATAGAGGTACTACATAGTACCTTGAGATTTGGACAAGATCTCCTCATAAAGGAGGTCCTTGTCCACATGTGGGTGAGAGGACAAGTGAGAAATGGAATGAGAGAAAGAATTTAAAATTCTTTGAAATGCATTGAAGGATTAAATGTGAATTAAAAATTCACATGGGGAAAGGGGTGTCTTCTCCAAAAGGAAAAAGCATTTAATAGGGTTGACTTAGAACACATTCCATAAATGACATGGAGATTAGGTTGACCTAATTAAATGATTAAGGTTGTGCAAGTCCTTGATTAGACAAATTAATGACATATTAGAGGAAAGTGGGAGATTATGGAGGATGTGACCCTAATGATGATTAGGGATGTGCACATCCTAACCATAAATTAACTATGATTAGAAGAGAGTTAGATGGTTAAGGGGAATTAGAGACCAACTTGCAAAAGTTGGAGGATGTGACAATGAGAAAGAAAGTGAGGAATTAAAAATTAATTTAAATTCCAAGAGGTTATATGACTAAATTAAATAAAGTGGTATATTTATTTAATTTAGAGAGGAAAGAGGGTAAAAGCATTTACTAAATTAAATACTTTAGGAACCTTACGTAGGACATGAAATATTAATTAAATGAATGATTTAATTAATACCAACAAAGAGGATGAAACAGATGAGTAAAGGGAGCAATAAGGAGATGTCTTTGACCATATGAAAGTGGTCAAATTTGGATGTCTACACCTACAATAGACATTCATTTTGGATAACATCTAAAACAACACCATTTGGCAAGAGATATGATAACATTAACATTTTTGTTATTTTGATCTTTTCTTTTGATTTATCTTATTGTTCCATTCTAATGATCTCTCAAGGGTATCTAAAACTGATTTAGAGAGAAAGGAATGGGGCACTAATCATTTCTTTTGTGTGTTGTGCTTGTTGGATGTTCTTGTAACACAACCTCGGTGAATACTTTCCTTGTGTGTGTAGAAATGATCTCAAGTAAAACAAATGGCTAGGAAATGTCAGGTTCTTCATACCTTTTGTGTATTAGTCTCATTACTTTGATGGCTTCATTTTGTCACTTGATCAAACAAGGTTTTTGTGTGTCAGGTATGAACATGAACACTCCTATCTATTTGTAGAGTCAAACTCCATGCATTAGATACAATGCCACCCTGGTTCCTAATACCTTGGTGCATTGTGTCTATTTTCTATATCAAAAATAAGGATTTCTATGATGAAAAGCATTATCTAAGATCAAAGTGATATCATCTATTATATCTCATCAGATATTCAATAAAATATTGGGGTCCATTCAAATAATCATAGATTTATTGGTATCTTGATCAATCTCAATACAATGCTAATCTCTCCATCTCATTCTTATTATATCCCATTCTTCTATATTTATCATACTAACATTTCTATCCAAGTATCAAATGTCTATGTGATATACATCAAAATATACATGAGGCTATCCATAGCCGATGAGTGTGTATACATCATAAAATCTATTTACATTGAACATTTGAGCTTCCTAGAAATTATTTTTCATCCTCTATGTAGCTGAACCACTCTTGTCACCATGTCACAATATCGACCCAAAAGTTAGTTTTTTGCTCAATCTCTTGAAGGGGCAACACACTAGTATTCCTTCATTCATTGGGGCATAGTGGGGCATTAGGGAAAAAAAATTTACATTTTTTACTAAGTAGTATTAGTTCTTTGAAGCAATGATGCAGGAGCATCTGGGCTCACAAGCAATCCTGCATCACCAAAAATAAATATGTTATTTTCTTGTTTAATTTTTGCATTTTGGTGTAGGTTGGAGCTTCAAGAGAATCTTGTGGAGTTTTGAAGGATGAGATATTTATTTTATCAAGACTTGGCTTCCATTCAAAATCAAAGGCAAATAAGCAGTAAGTCATGGAATATGGTGCAACAAATTTGTGTTCCATATTTGGAAGCATTTAATGATGAATTTTAAGCACAAATAGAAGAATTTCAAAAGACAATTAGAGGGAAATGAAAGAGAAAATTTGGGTGCCTATTTTAGTTCCTTAAAAAAGTTTTAATATCTATAAAATATAGCATTTAATGGAGTCAAGAAGCAACAATCATAGCAGCAAGTTTGGAGAAAGAATTTGCAGGTTGCTCCTAAGAGTTGCACAAGAAAGAGTGCAAAAAATCATCTTGTGAAGAGGAAAGGAATAGGAGAAGAGACGAGGGATTTTGCAAGTGTTCAAGGTAGCCATGAGGGCTGCATAATGAAGAGAAAAATAAAATTTTAGAATAGGAGTAAAGTCAAGAAGTTATTTGCTGGTATTGGCATGGTGTGATGGTTAATAGGTGGCATTGTTGTTCTTGCCACTAAGGTTCAAACCCCGTTGGGGTGGTATTGTTGAATGGTTGTATCCGGTTCATAGCTCCGGTCAAAAGCGTTTACCCCTTGAATAAAAAAAAGAAGTCAAGAAGTTATTTGAAGACATGAGGATAAGCTACAGAAGTTGCAGGTGGAGTGAGGTGTTAGAAGGTGAATAGTTTGCAGGAGCTCACATAGTTGAGCATAGATTGTGTTTGAATGATATTTCATTTGCATATTTGATGTTTGTAAGGGTTTTAATTGTTGTTCATCAATCCATTTATGATTGAAAATCATTTGCAATCAAATTTCTTTAATAGAAAAAATTAGTGGTTTCATGTGCAAACAATTTGTTGAGGTTAATTTACAATCTCCATATTATGTCTTAGCTATTGTTGTGAAGGTTTTAAAGAGGTATTAAAGTGTATGAATTCCTCTTTATATCAATGGTATCAAAGCTAGTATTCTTGAGTGTGCATGGGAATTTGATCCCATAATAATTAGTTTACAATTTTTGGCCAAAGAAATTTGGACAACTGAAATTATTATTTTTAACTAAATCTTCACATTGAGGGCACCTATAAGCTGACTAAAAGCTATGAGGAAGGTGAAGATGGTGCAACTAGAGTCTCATTAAATTTTATGCATAGATTTAAAATATTTTTTTTTAGAAATTTTGGAATCAAATTGCACTTCTTTTACATATCTCCTGAAAATAGATTTTTTAGGAAAACAACATTTTTTAAAGTGGCCCTTTTAGGTATAGCATAACCTTTTTTCCATGAAGGATAAAATTATAATTCTTTAAATTTAGATTTGTAACTCGATATATAGTGCTTTCACTTGGTTAGATAGTTTTATTGAATATTTTTTTTCCATGTAATCAAGTTTTAAAAGTCAAATGAATTACAGATTGTTGAGACAGTAGCGATTGTATAGTAACTTTTGTATGTCAATTTAATTTAATTTTTTTGTTGGATCGAGGACTTTAATATACAATTGCACTCATATTTTTCAATTTTTTTTTTTGATAATCTTCTATTTTTACAAGGAGAGCAAAGAAATTCATTTTCGATGAAAAACCTATATATTTAATAAAACTTAAAAACAAATACATAACAAAGAAACCAAAACATATTAAAATTATATTCATTGGATGGCTTGTTACGAGGGAATACCGCAATCATTTCAAATAAATTTTAAATGAATTCATTTGATTCCCTAAAATCTAAATCAAAAGTGATTTTTAATCAGCATTTTGATAGGTGTAAAGGAGACTCATTTATAGGTATGGTTTAAAACTAGCAAGGTTCTATCCAAGGGGGTTTGATCTAAGGTGATTTGATCAAACCCTCTTCAATTGGAATCCTTAAAATGGAACTTTTTATGGCTTAAATCATTATATTTTCTAAAATATGTGATTTTAGCTAAAATTCATTCCTCTCGGGGGAATTGTAAGCCCACTATTATTAACACCCCACAATGAAACTTGATTGGAGGCAATTTGCACCAAGACCTGGGGGTGGAGTGTGTGTGGTGTGTAGACTGATCATCGAATGTGAGACATTCTATACCTGAGAGGGTGAAGTTTGAGAGTGTGTGGAAATTGTTTAATGAAATGAAAAAGAAGAAAGTAACAGTTTTCCATAGTTGTGTATGCAAGTGAACAAGAAGAAGAAAATGGTTACTATGGATCATGGAATTATAGTAATTTTAAAGATTTTGTTTTATCTAAAAATGTTTTATTTGTAGGATTTAGCAAGGACAAGGAAAATGGTGAAAAGAAGGATACAATAGGCAAAAAAGAGGTATCATTTAATTATGTTACTGAAAATTTGCATGCAAAAGAGGTAGATGAAGTTGTGGATAATGTTGTAACAATTCAGAGAATGGATTTTGATAGTCTTAGATTTGACAAAGTGAATGATGAAGAAGAAGATAGTCTCCTATTGAAAGAGGAGATAAAAAATTAGAAAAATTATTTCAAGAAGAAATTATAGAAGATGATGAAAAGAAAGAAGGTTGCAGTTGATACATGTTTCTTTGAAGGAGGAAAAGCTGCAGCAATGAACAAAGAGAAGAAAATAGAGGTAATTGTTGATTTATCAATTTTTATAAATATTCCTAATGAAGCTAATTTACTTGAGGGCGAAATGATAAAAGGAATTGAAGAAAGAGAGATGGTAAGGTACAACAATAACAGGTTACAAAATGAAATACAAGAAGGTGTTGAGAATAATAAAGCGGGATGGAAAGATGAACCATGGTATAGCAAGGTGAATTTATGAGAAGGAAAAAGAGAGAAAATGAAAAGAAGAAAAGAGAGAAAGGTACAGAGTAAGGTGAAGAAGAAGATAAATCAATTTAATAAGGAAGAAAAGTGGATAAAAAACAAACCTACAAATTTTAAATGTTCATGAGTCTCCAACTCATGGAAAATTTTCTTCTTACTCGGTGTTTCTGATGTAGGAGCATCTAAGCTCACAAGCAATCCCTCATCACCAAAAATGAATATTTTATTTTCTTGTTTAAAATTTGCATTTTGGTGTAGGTTGTGTTGCAAGATGTGGCCCTTGGTCTCCTCTTCATGTGGTAGGCATAGTTCAAAGCGACCCTTGGGCTTCGTGACATGGTTTAACTGCCTCTTGTGGATCTTGATCTTGTATAAATCCAACAGCTGTATCGGGCATTAATAGGTCGATCTTTTGGTGCAACGACAGTCGTCTTTGCAACAATTGGTATCAAAGTCAAGGTCACAGGTTCGAACCCTGCGCTTGCACTGGGGGCGATTGTTGCAATGTGTGACCCTTGGTCTCCTCTTCCTATGGTAGGCATAGTCCAATGTGACGCTTGGGCTTCGTGACATGGTTTAGCTGCCTCCTGTGAATCTTGATCTTATATAAATCCAGCGGCTATATCGGGCATTAACAGGTGAATCTTTTGATGCAACGACAACCGTCTTTACAATAGGTTGGAGCTTCAAGAGAATCTTGTGGAGTTTTGAAGGATGAAATATTTATTTTATCAAGACTTGGCTTCAAAATCAAGTCAAACAAGCAACAAGTCGTGGAATATGGTGCACCAAATTTGTGTTCCATATTTGGAAGCATTTAATGATTAATTTCAAAAGATAAATGGAGGGAAATGGAGCAAATTTGGGTGCTTCTTTTGGTGCCTTAAAAAGGTTTTAATCTCTATTAAATATAGCCTTTAATAGAGTCAAGAAACAAAAATCAATAGCAACAAGTTTGGAGAAAGAACTTGCAAGTTGCTCATAAGAGTTGCACAAGAAAGAGTGCAGAAAATCAACTTGTAAAGAGAAGAGAAATAGAGGAGAAGAGTGATTTTGCAGGTGTTCAAGGTAGCCATGAGGGCTACATGTAATGAAGAAAAAAAATAGATTTTAGAAGAGCGAAGTCAAGAAGTTATTTGAAGACATGAAGATAAGCTGCAGGAGTTGCAGGTGGAGTTGAGGTGCTAGAAGGTGAATAGTTTGCAGGAGCTCACATAGTTGAGCATAGATTGTGTTTGAATGATATTTCATTTGCATATTTGATGTTTGTAAGGGTTTTAATTGCTTTCATCAGTCTATTGATGACTGAAAATCATTTGTAATCAATTTTTCTTTAATAGAATAATTTAGTGGTTTCATGTACAAACAATTTGTTGAGGTTAATTTGCAATCTCCATATTTTGTCTTAGCTATTGTTGTGAAGGTTTTAAGGATTAGTGTACAAATTCCTCTCTACATCAACCAATGCATCAGGTACCTTGCTTCAAAGAGGGGCAAAATGTAGACACCTAAAAATTTCTTGAGTGTATCACACACTTGATTTCACTTATTAACACCATTTCTCACATAATTTACCTAATTCCTCTATTTAATTAAATAATGTCCAATTATTTAGTTAAATTCACTTTATTTTCCTATTAATTGAATAATTAAGGTTATTTAATTAATTCATCATTTTCTCATTTTTGATTAAATAATGCGATATTATTTAATTAAATGCTAGTAAATCCTTCTTAATTAAACAATTTCTAAGTATTTAATTGAAGTTCTTAATTCTATAGTTGGTATGAGTTTTGCATAGTCCATGTAGTTATAAATTTAGCTTTTGGATTCAACTGTGTTAGTTTTTTTGTCAACATTTTGGATCACACTCAGTGATCCATCATCGAGAAGAGGAAGAAATGATTTTCATGAATTTTTTAATTAGCTAATTTTCCTTCAATTCTCCAACTTGCATAAAGAATATTCCCTTTAAATTCTTCACTCCAACTCAAAATATCTCCGACATAATTCCTAAAGTCAAGGGATATTGTTGAGTCTAATGGATTAATGAACCTTGATCTAATCCTTGATCCATGCTTCATGGATTATCAACCACTTGATCTTCTCTTGATCCATGTCTTCATCCTCAATTCAATTTCATCATTGATTAGCATCTTGAATCATGACCATTGATCCATATCTCAAAAATCTATAAATACCAAGCCTATTTCATATAATTTCATTCACAATCTTCATAGCAAAGTTACTCTCTAAGATTTCATACTCATATCTTGAACATTCTAGAGCATCTCTTGTGAATCAACCCTCATCAAGAATCTTCAATCAAGCTTTTACAACAATGGATAATGTATAAACTAAGCAATGGACATCCATTTCACACTTATGCATCAATTCACAATGGGATTCAAAGGTTTGCATACTAGTTTAGATTCAAATGCTTCGAATTGTGTTAAATGCTTTTGAATTGAGTCTTTCTAGTATTGTGTAATTGAATTTCATTCAGAGTGTGCCTTTGATTGATCATTATCTAGTAGGTTCTTTGATTTGATGAACTTTAAGATCCTAATTGCTTCTATTTTGATGTTATTTGATAAATTGAGCTAACATACTTACAGATACCAAATGTTGAAAATCAAAATAAAAATTTACAATGAAAATATGTAGATAATTTTATGCATCCAAATAAATAGATAGTAATAAATCATAGATGAAAATAGATTACAATAAAAATGCAAACCATAACTCAAGAATTATGCGGAGAAACCCTTTTGGAAAAAAACTATGCACCCAAAGATATCCAAGACTTGTATTAATCCTTCAAACGAGTTACAACAATACTTCTCTCTTTGAATCACTACAACACCTCATTGCTTCAACAACCTATAACTTAACTTGTTTTCCCTTCAGCTCAAGCACTAAATATATAGGCATGAGAGAAAACACAAATCAAGAATGGATTTTAAAACCATTTAAGCATAAATCACAAAAATAAGAAACTTTCTCTTCCAACTTGTGATTTTATCCATTTTTTAATAATGTGTACATGCAAACTAAAAAATATTTTTTATCTTTTTCCAAGCTCACATATAACTTCCCATTTTTCACTCTTTCTAATTTGGCAATTAAGAACACTTTGTAAGTTGTCATAATTGTCTTTAACAACTTTCATGACAACTAAAAGATAATTACAAACTACAAAGTAATAATAAAAAACAAAACAAGGTTGACATCAAACCACAACACTAATGACAACATAGTGCAACAATCTCTCACAATCTCTCTACCATATTGAAGGTTGAACCATAACTCTTTCTCATGCAACACACTTCAACAACTCCAACAATCTTCACACACTAGGAGTTGACATCAATGACAACACCAGCAAACCCCCAACATCCTAAGCATAAAAAAATTAACATAACTAAAAACTAGAAACAAACTCGTGGTCATTTTTCATATTGTAAAGAAGAAGACTAAAAAATGAGATCAGTTGTGAAAATAATAGAATCACACTAAGATGAAAACAAAATAGCATCAAAACTACTTCACTATATGAAAGCCCAATAAAATAATAAAAAATAGCATTTGCTAGAAGGTTTGTGTGGCCTCAAAGGCTATAATTTGGGCTTGGTGGCAAGGGCTCCACCCCTTGAGCTTGCCATGTATCACAAAGGCTTGTACGCAAAGGCATTGCACCTCATCCTTACAACTTTGTAGTCGATTAGGAAAACTAAAGTTCCCCAATTGATGGTTGTGCATGGTGCAATGTGATTTCAAGATCAACAAAGCCCCAAGTAGCATCAACCTCCAACCACATTTTGGAATGTTGATCCCAAAAATGCCACACAAGTTGATGAGGAGACACAAAGGATTGGTTGGAATTTCATTGAAAGAGGCAATCTCTCACAATGATAGTGAATTAGACTTACACTCAGATTTTGATATGATGTGAATTAGACTTACACAAGTTGATGGAGACACAAAGGATTGGTTGGAATTTCATTGAAAGAGGCAATCTCTCACAATGATAGTGAATTAGACTTACACTCAGATTTTGATGTGATGTTAACAAATGTTGATTAGAAGCAATGTCATATTTCCATGTTTTTGCCATTTTGTAGTTGAAACTTGATCATTTGAAAATTTTGTTATAATTTTTATACAATTTATATGCATATTGACAATGCAATCAATTGAATTTTGTTAATTTGTTTGTCAACTCATGAAATTTCAATTCAACTGAAATGTTATATATTAAAATTCTATAATATATAAGATATATGCCTTATCAATACTTATAATTTGAATATTTGAAATTTCCTATATTTATAAAATTTTCCCTTTTATAATTATGATGTCATCCTAGCCAATGCCCTCCCAAGAAACATGCCTGCACCCTCCATGCACCCTCCATCCCCTGCCATCCCCATACCACAACTTTGGTGGAACATAGTTTTTTTTAGTATAAAAACTACATTCCCAATCTATTAGTAATGTTTGGGCTGCCATAATAGTGTGTAGCTTTCTATGTCCCGACTTGTTTTTGATAAAGTAAGTAGCATTTACAGGGTGTTGTACCCTTTACACGGAGAGCCCTCGGGGCCAAAAGCTAGTTCAAAACAGGACATGAACTAGAAAGAGAAGCTAGTTCAAAAGAGAGCCGATCCCTTACAAACAGGAGCCACTAAGGCTCGGCAAAACAAGCATACAGAACAGAACCAGGACATGAACAGCTGACAGACAACATGTCGAACGATAAATGAGGACTACTTGTTTCTTACTCAGACAAAACAAGAAATTTGTTCTTTGTTCGTTTACTTGATTTATTGCCCACTTTCTTGAGATAAAGTGGAGCATCTTTTTTCTAAGTGCCCTGTCTACTACTATTAGATTCATCGACTTACTGCATCTTAATAGATGCTATAGAACCAACGAGTCTCTTTTAATTGTCTTGACTGCATAAATTTGGTCCTCCTTTGGGAGATGACAGCTTTTAAAAACCAAACTCTTCCAAGATTGTCCAGGTTGATTTGCTTGATGACTTCTTTCTAATAATCTCTCTTCGACGATACTGGTACGAAACATCAAAAAAATTCCCATATATATATAAAATGATGAAGAAGAAGACTTCACCATAGCCGTCTTGGAGCAGTATCAAGATTAACTAACAGTTACAACCCCACCAAAGAATCATAGAGCCAGTCAAAATTGGGTAACAACTCTTGCGCCCATGAGATCTAGATATTCCTCACTAGACTAAACTTACCAGTCAGCCCCATCGATGGTTCCACAGCTTAAGCGTCGGGAAAACAGCACATCATCAGCTACGCCAAAACTTAAACCTTGTCATTCTCCGAACGATATTTAAAAATTGTTTTGAGGCATTCTTCAAATGGATAGTTTGTCTGATGTTTCTGATACTTCACAATGATAGACAGTGGGTTGTACTATTTTCCCGAGCTATTTTGGAACATTCTCCCATATTGGAGTCTAAATGTTTTTCTGCTTTCTTTAGTAGCTCAATGGAGAAGTATTAAGTGCTCCCTTATTATTCTAATCTAGCTGTATGTTTTATATTCCCGTTGAACTACTTTGATCATTGCGGACATTGATATTTATTCCTTTATTTGCAGAAAACATTTTGTTTTTGTTCAGTTCATGGTGGAAGCAAATGCAAGAACTTCCTACCTTTATTTAAAGCTTGTGCGAATTTATTTTTTTAACTTTAATGAAGTTAATAGCTGAAGAAACTATAAGAACTACATACCTGTATCTGACTTGGCTCTTAACAGTCGACTGAGTTCCCAAAAAAAAAAAAATCTGATCCACTTACTCTCGAGAACAAGGAAAAGGCAAGAGTAACTAATCTGAGAAGGCTTGGCCATGAATTGGAATTGTTTCTTTGGATATGCTCATCGCGATTAATTTTGCCACTATGTTCACAGGCATCCTGCTCTATTTTCCAAGTTTATGAGATGGAACCATCTTTTAATTAGAAGGGTTCTCTTCCAAAGGATCTCTATTGACTAGAACACAGCGTCTTTTAACAGCGGAACATTTTAAGTCACTAACTCTTTGAGTAAGGGTCAAGCTTCCTCCCTTGTCAAATAAAATTCAATTCCGTTAATCAAAGATCAAAGAACGAAGCCTTGAAAAGGTAACAGCATACAAGTGATGAGATGAATTCTAGTTCTTCAATACAGAAAAATATTCATAAACAAAATACAATGAAATACACAAATAATCAGATGCCTCATCTGTTGAATTACATCTTCAACAAGAACCTCAAACTTATACACAAGCTGATGCATTCGATCCAGTGGAATACACTATGCCAAGGGGTTGGGATCAGTTGACATAAGAAAAACAGATTTTGAGATAAAGGATCCTATATGATTTAAATTGACAAGTAAAGAGAAGCTAATTGGTCATCCATTTTACAGTCCTCTGTCATTATGAATGAAAGAGAAAATAAGGGAGATCAAGAAGTTTAGCTGGACAAATTTTATGGGAGGGGGGAAGAATCAGAAATATTTTCTGGTAACTTAGTTGCAGGATTTGACGATCCAGTAGACTTCACAAGCTGGAGCATTTCAACAACCTCTTGCATTGAAGGCCGTCTCTGAGGAAGTACGCTGGTGCAAAGGAGAGCAATTCTCAATGCAGCCATCATCTCATGCTCTGATCTCTCTCTAATCTTTGGATCCAGAACCTTCCAGATCCCATCTTTGGTATTGACCTTTCCTCGGACCCACTTCACTACATCAATCAAATCACCATGATCAACCTCCACTGCCTTTTTTCCTGTTATCAGCTCCAGTAACACCACTCCAAAGCTGTACACGTCACTTTTCTCATCTACTTTAGCAGAATAGGTGTACTCTGCAATTCCACAAAACAGAAACACAAGGGAAAAAGAAACGAGTTAATGTAACATAACAATACTTGCAAATCTTCCAGACTGTTTTTCCTAGAGTATATTGAAACATCCAAAGCACAGAATTTGTGACACGAGAATACTGCTCAAAGCTTCTAAAGGAAAGCCAAAGACTGAGAAGTACAACTCAATTCTGCAAATATTTGACAAAAACTTGGGAAAGGCTCAACAAGTTTAAAAGATGAAAACTAGTCAATAGACATGAAAGTAAATATAAATGCACATCTTTAACAAACTCCATCTTAATAAGCGTCAAAGCATTTAAAATAGAAAATAGCGTTTTCATGTTAGGTAGGTATTGCAGCATACCAGGAGCAATGTATCCATAAGACCCCACAACTGAAGACATGGAATGAAGATGTGTAGTCTCTCCCAATATCTTTCCAAGGCCAAAGTCTGCAAGCTTGGGTTCATAGTTGGAATCCAAAAGTATATTTTTTGACTTGATATCCCTGTGAAGGACCTGCGGCTCATAATCATGATGCAGGTAAGCCAAACCCTGGGCTGCTCCCGTGGCAATTCTAAACCGAAGAGGCCAATCCAAAACATCTGAAGAAGAATGCAGAACATCAGCTAAGCTACCGTTTGGCACAAATTCATACACTAGAATGCTTGTTTCTTCACTGGAGCTGCAACAAAGCAACTTCACAATGTTCCTGTGGCAAACCTTGCCCAGTGTCTCAATCTCAGTCTTGAGAATACTGGCCTGTCTTCCTCCCCCGACCTTGCCTGCTGTCCATAGCCTCTTTACCGCCACAGGCTCACCGCCAGGCAATATAACCTTGTATACCTTGCCAGAACCTCCACTTCCCACAACATTCTTCTCATCTAGCTTCGAGACAATTTCATCTTCATCACACCCCAGGTGGCAAAATGATGCAGTATTCCATGTTGGCTTTCCAGGATTGTACCCAAGTCTATTCCAGGATCTGTGTATTAGAATCAACCCCAGAACAAATATGATTCCAGCAGCAAAAAATACAGTGATTAGGGTCCATATCAGAATGACAGGGTGTTTGTGATTGTGCCCAGATTGATCTAAGTACTTTGAGGTGCAAGGCTTGGACAGTCCTGTTCCACAGAGACCAGGGTTTCCTTCTAAGTACGATGCAGGTAAACTTGAAATCAGAGAAGCAGGGACTCTGCCTGATAGCCTATTGAAAGAGAGATTGAGCAATACAAGCTTGAGATTCGCCAGCTGCGAAGGGATATTGCCTGTGAGCTTGTTGGTTGACAAATCAAGGTATGTAAGCACCGGAAGGGTCCCTAGAGAAGGGGGTATTTCGCCCTCAAGGTTATTCTCTGCAAAAGAAATCGATACCAACTTCTTGCAACTACTTAATTCTGCAAGGTTGCCTGATAATGAATTCTGTGAAACGTTGATGATGCTCAAAACAGGGCAATTGCATATTGTTGGGGGGAAGTTGCCTGTGAAAAGGTTCTGGGAAGCCGAGAGCTTGTACAAGCTCTGAAGCTGGCTTAATTCAGGAGGGAAAGTGCCTCTAAATTGATTGTTATCAATCTGAATCTGAGCTAGCTGTGAGGCCTGACGAATTTCAGGAGTAATGGTGCCAGAGATCCTGTTGTTTTCCAGTCTAATGATGGTCATATTGGGAGCTGACCAGAGACCATTGGGGAAGTCCCCAGAAAGTTCATTGTTCTGCAGAGTGAGCCTGACGAGGCTGTGGCATTGGCTGAATGACTGGGGAATTGGCCCTGAAAAATGGTTGGTGTGAAGACTCAAGTTCTGTAGCTGACCTCCATGGCAGAGATTCAGGGGAATTGAACCCCGTATATTGTTAAGCGAGATTTCGAAGGAGGTGAAGCTAGCATTGAGCCCAAGCTCTGGAGGAAGTGTGCCTGTCAGCAAATTCGTGTGAATCGACACTACCAAGAGTTTCTTGAGATTCACAATACCTGCATGCATAGAAAAGTTCTGTTAGTTGCAAGCATTATTAAAAACTTGTTTGCACTAGCAAAATCAAAAACGAAATTTTGAAAAATAGGAAACATAAACTTGTTTTCTTTTTCTTTTTTTTCAATGAAAATAACTGGATTATATAGATATCAGCATCTCTCTTTCTATAAAGCAGATTGAAACATTATGAGAGAGCATACATCTTGATCAGAAGTTGTATTTTGGTTATGCTGCTACAATCAAGGGTATCATTAGTTTGATGTATGGCATAATCAAGGAAGATACCATCATTCCCACCAATTGAACTACAACCCTTCAGTACAACTTTCATTAGCTTTCCATAAAAAATTCAGAGGTTTTTCCCCTGATGATGGGTTCAGTAGCTAGTTAGGCCCCACTGGAATTTTCTGAAAAAAAAACCTCTAGGATATAAGGTGCACCTGAGACTAAAAAAAGTTGTCTCAACGAGACTGACTATTACCCTATTGACTCTCCCACTTACAAATCGGTAATGAATGAAAATGAAATTCTCGTTAATTTTGATGTGGTGGTGTTGTTCAGTAAGGTTCTGATTGGGGAGGTTATTAAGGTC
This sequence comes from Sequoia sempervirens, assembly GCA_007258455.2. Taxonomy (NCBI): domain Eukaryota; kingdom Viridiplantae; phylum Streptophyta; class Pinopsida; order Cupressales; family Cupressaceae; genus Sequoia; species Sequoia sempervirens. Next base: position 26,918 of record VDFB02255148.1, read on the forward strand.
GGTAAGGATCACACTAACGTTGAGACCATTGTTGATCTGTGCTTAAGATCAACTTTCTTCTTATGTAAGGAGGTATTTGAGTAATTTGAAGCTGTTGCAATGGCGTCACTACTATCTCTGGTGGTGGCATATTCCTGAAGAGAAAACTCTTAATTATTTACCCCTAGAACCTAGATGGTGAAAACTTTATCTAGATGATAATAGCCTCAGATAGAAGCATGTCAGAGACAAATTGCAGGAATACCATTCCCATTTAAGCAACATTGTGGATAATATTATTTATATCAAGAAGTTAGAGATTGACAGAAAATTGCCTTTTCTTGATGTCCTCCTTTTGAGAAAACTAATGGGCCTTTTATCACATCAAGTGTTTAGGAAAGCAACTCACACGAACCTTTACCTGTGTGCTGCTGCTCATCATCATCACCCAGACTAGGATGCAAGTGTCCTGGAGACACAGGTTAATAGAGCCTTTGGAGTTCGTGCTGAAGATAATATTAAACAAGAAATTATTACTCGCTTGTCCTGGGTTGTAAAGAAGCAAGGTGACAGAAATGAACAAGATCCATAAAGATCATAGAGATCCGTATCTCAGTTAAATGTTTGTGTGGAGTCTATGCACTCGAGAAACGGGTCGCTCTATTTGTACAGAGATCAAAGAACTAATGCTACCATAAAATATGATCAGATTGGTCCAGTGTTATGTTAAATAGTAAGCATTATATAAGCGTTGACTTAAATAGTAAACATCTAATAAGCCTTGAAAACGCTCAAGTCTTGGCCAACTTCATTCTTACATCTTAAGATCATGTTAGAACTGTACAAGATTTGATTTTAGTGGACTTTATGTACACCATTCAATTTTACCAACAATCCCAGGGTCACTGCACAAACACAAATCTTAGCGATCTTGACAACTATTACGAATACAAATAAATAATTTGTCATTTTTTGAAATATTCTTAGAAAACTTTATTTTCACACAAATTTTAGTGATTTTAGGAATTATTAGGATTTGACTAGCAGAAAAACAGGCGGTGATTGGAGATGAAATCCCTGGACCCTAAACAATACCTACCAAAATAGTGGGACATACTTTAAAAAACAAAAATACCCAATAATTTAAAACTTAGAAGTACCTGGAGGCAGAGGGCCTGTGAGCTGGTTCATGTAGAGCGCCAGAACCTCCAGGTCGTAGAGCTCTGAAATGCCGTGAGGAATACGGCCGCTCAGCTCATTTTTCCCCAAATCCAGCACTCTGAGAGCGCTCAGATTCGAAATGGAAGCCGGTATCTCCCCGCTCAGCGCATTATGATCCAGACGCAAGTAAAGCAGACGACGCAACCCCATGAGCTCGCTCGGAATGGAGCCACTTAAATTATTCTGCGACAGGTCCAGCACCTTCAGTAACTTTAACATTCCCAGCTCGCTGGGGATTCGACCCGTGAACGCCGACATGGACAAATGCAGTTCCTCTAATTTCGCAAGCTGTCCGATCTCCACGGGGATCGAACCGGGGCCGAGCCGATCATTCTCAGACAGGTCCAGCACCCGAAGCTCCGTGAGGTTTCCGAGTTCCGGTGGCACAGGGCCACTAAACAAGTTACCGGCAAGACTCAAAACCCTTAGCTCTCTCAGCCCCACTAGAGAAGCTGGTATCCGGCCTTCCAAAGACAGCCCGCCGAGGTCCAAAACCTGCAGCGATTCCAGGTCGGAAATCTGCTCCGGCACCGTCCCCCAGATATAGTTGCCGCTGAGGTTAAGAGCCGTCAGGCTCCGGCACCGGCTTATTTCCAGCGGCATACTCTGGTTAAATTTGTTGCCCCCAAGGTTTAGCTCCGTCAGGTTCAGCAAATCGCAGACGTCCGCAGAGAAACTGCCCGTTAAATTCATGCCCTGCAAATCGACCGCGCTGACGGCGCCGTCGACGGTGCATTTGACGCCCTTCCACGCACACGGGCTCCCGTCTGACGACCTCCACGACGTCAGAAAACCGCCCGGGTCGCCGATATACTGCCTGAACTCCATCAGGCTTTCCACCTCACTCCTCCCCGCGTCACAAAACCTCAACGAAAACAGCACCACCGCAGCAAAAACAACGCCTCCAACGCCATTCTTCCCCATTATTTTTCTCTTCAAAACTTCTTCTTTTTTAAATCTATTTCTAAAACTGGACAGCCATCCTCTAAACAGGCAGATACAGATGCTACAGACGAAGAAATATGGCCTTCAGAAGGACTAGATACAGATGCTACAGACGAGGAAGAATGGCCTTCAAAAGGACTAGAAACAGATACTACAGACGAAGAAAAATGGCCTTCCAAAGGACTAATACAGGTACTACAGACGAAGAAAGATGGACTTAAAAAGAACTAGATACAGATGCTACAGACGAAGAACAAGCATGGCTGGCTGAGCAAACATAAATTATTGGCACTTAAAAGAAGTATTTTTCAGCGCCTTGGAAAACAGCATCCTCCAAACAGAAGAAGATCTCAGCAAAAAGTCACTGGCCACAGTGCCCTAGTGCGCAGTGTCGTCGTACATCAATCGATCATGCAATTGCAAAAACAGATAAAGTCACCAACCACAGCGATATTTCTCCAAACACACTCGAGTAAACCCACAGAACCGGAGTTGGCGTGCTCGTACTGTGTATATGCTCCCTCTGTATATATGCCTGTACTGTGTATATCCCCAAACTACTTTTGGCGCTCCAGCGTTTGGACTCGCTGATAAGACTTTTTGGTCGGTTCTCCTCGTCCTGCACCCCGCAGTCGCTTTAAGCCCCTCGTTTTGGACTTTTCCTGAGTCAAAATTGTGGACAGAGATATTAAAAACTCTGATCTTTGCATGGGCGCGCACTTCACAGCGTACGTCCAAAAGGTGGCAGCCAAGCAGCCCGTGACGGGCCTCGGGCCTGCTAATCTACGTAAATATTATAGGTATACAGATCCGTAGAGGAGACCATAATTAATAGCCTTGGCTGTTATCACCGAACATGGAAGAAAGAACTGTAGGATTCACAAGTGTCATCACCCAATCTTTTCGGTGGGTAAAACACTTTTTTGCAGGCTCAGAGGGAGACAAAGTGTGCAATTAATGTGTCTTCAGGTATCTTTACAGTCTATTTTCTTAAGTGTGTGCGGAATCTTTTAGTCCTATGTTGATATAATTTTCAACAGGACAAATCTCTTTCTTGGGTTTTGCTTATTTATTGGGTAGGCAGTGGAGGATGACTTCTGGGTCGTCTATCGTCTACTGGTTGGCCACTTCCATGGGTGAACATTTCTTTGGCCTGGGATACTTGGCTCCAAATTGCTTGGAATGAATCTGCACCGTCCCTGTGCCTGATATTAAGTGCATTGATTGGGTGTCCTCCATTCATTTTGTTTAGTTGGGTAAATAATTTTCCACTCTCCACTACAATAAGTGGAAATCAAAATTTTAAAATAATTGAACTTTTGGCCCATCATTAGCATAATTTGTTTTTATTAAAGTGGTGTATTATGAAAACAAGGAAGGTTTTTGGTTCAGAAGTAAAAACACAATTTTAAAGTTTGATATTTAAAATACAATATACTTAAATATTTGCAAAAGAAGATAAGCTTAACATTAATTTATGCTAATTTAATAATAAGATGTATACATATAATCATAAATTTAGTTTAATAATGATAGTAGTGAGAGTGATAATTAAACAATTAAATATGAAGAAGGGTTAAAGCATTTATTGTAAACATTGAAATGAAAGTGTCATTAGTCTAAAAAGCATAAATCTTTATTAATGAAATGTCGTAAATCCTGCATTGAGTCTATGCTATGTTTAGGATCAAATATATAGGTTTGGGTCTAGTCTGTAATCACAAACTCGTCTTGTATGTCTAGATCTAGTCATACACGATATGTACTTCTACTCTTATATTTGCCTGATTCACCTTTTCTTCTTTTACCTTTTTGATATTTGAATAGCAATATTTAGAAATACCTTTTAAGGGTTGTTATTTGTATTGCAAGGGAATACATTCGCCTAGTTCAACACCTAGAAACTTAGGTACAAGATAGAAAAGGAGTGGGTTAAAATGATATTTCTATCATTCTTTTCCTTGTGTGTTTAAAGAAAGTTGAAGATGCATTTTAATGGAGTTGTATATGAAGAACTTTGAATATATTTACTTGTAGAAAAGGAACAATATTATTTGTTTACAAATACAAGTATGTTGGTGATTGCTTGTGTGTGCATGTATTTCATTGGTTGTGATAAGAGTCTCTCGTGAAGGATTAACATGCTTATCATGTTTTTGAGTTGATAGCTTGGATTTTTATCTCACAAGTGAGCTCTCTTGATATGTGTGAAGGGATGAAAGTGAAGGTGGTCTTAGGATTAAGGTGTCATTAACCTTGCAAATCATAATCTTCTATGTGTGTGTATCTTTGTGTTTTTGTGTCTCCAACTTTATTGGAAGGTTTACTTGGATGAGGTGGATCAAATGAAGTCAAGTAGAATTCCATTTTGTAAGTATGTAGACCTTCTTATAAAGTTTCCAAAAATTATAATTTTGAATATATTTAATTTGATTAAAAATTATATTTATTTTTATTTTTTGTGAATACAAGTTTTTTTACCAAATATCAAGGTCTTTGTTTCACACACACATAAAAATAGAAATACATAGAAATACATAGAAATACATAGAAATACATAGAAAAAAATTCTAAAAAATATGTGCATTAGGTATTAATGTCCTTATTTCGAAAAATATTTTAAAAAATAATATATAAAAAAAAGTTATGTGATATCGAATAAACCTATGCATAAATTATAATTAATCTTACTTCAAAAATTAATAAAAATAAAATTTGCAACAAAAAATTATGAAAAAATGTTTGTGTACTAGATATTGGTGTTATCAATCTACATTTAATAAATTATAATTTTATCTTTTCTACAAATAAAGTTATGCTTTACTAAAGTAATGTCACTTTTTAAAATGTCGATAACTATAAAAAATAACTAATTAAAACTTACATAAAAAAGTTTCACAAATCATCTATTTTTTAAATACATTTACAATCTACATAAAAATCTCAAAAGTATCTAGTTCACATCATCTTCAAATTCTTAATGGTTTAGTTGATACGAGTGATAGAAAGTGAAAATCTAGTTTAAAATGTTGATTTCAATGTCCCACTTTGGCCAAATCCTAGGACACAACATTATGGGCTAACCCAATTTTAACCTCTAGCCTATCAAGCCTTTCATCCTTTTTAACCAACTACAAGATTTAAAACTAAGAAGCTCCTGGTTTGTGTTCTAATCATCCAATAGTGAGCTTTGAATCTTATTTCTAGTAATCTCCACAAAGAACCACTTCAATACCTTATGATGTGTTTTATTTTCCTTATGTAATTCATTTATTTTATCAACTAAGGAGATTATGAAAAAAATAGTGTCCTTTAGGGAGGGAGATGGGTAGTGTTGGCTCTCCTCCCAATCATTTGACCTTGGTTAAAGGTCATCAACCTCTGGGATTTGGGTTTCCACATTAATATCCTCATCTTCCTACATTTTATTCTTACCTTTATCAATGCAAGGGGTATCACCTTGTGAAACTCCCCCATGTTGGACTCCTTAACCCTATGGGACTTTCCCTATACTTTGAATCAAAAGAGCCAAGGGGGCTCTCAAACTATGATGAAGCATGGTTAAAAGGAGAAGAAGAAACTAGGGATGGAGTGGGGAAAGATACCTTACTTTTGGGGGTAGGATGAGTGGGGAACCAAACATAGAAGATCTAGGGAGTGTGCTCCAAAATGGAAGGCTTAGAGGTATGAATCATGGTATGGTTAACTAGCAAAAAGATCAAAGATAGATGTAAGGGAGAGCACACCTTGACTCTTTTAGCTTCTAGCATTGAGTATTATAGAGATGAAAGAAGAAAGAAGGAAAATTGACCTTATTATTCTTGAAATGACTTAAGAAGGAGAAATGGTATGTATATATTACTTAAAAGTAGACCTCCTGAGTATGTACCTTATGATTTATAAAGCAATTGCTTCCAATAGACATGATATAAAGAGTTTAATATAACTCGTATGTACCCCATTGACTAAGTCACCCTCCTTTAGGAAATGTTCACCACATCATTTTTCGTTCCTTCTATCCTTATGTAGCTTTCTTCCCTTGGTTGATAAGCTAGTAGCCTCAATAATGAGTTATTCTAAAAGATTTATCTCCACACCATAGAGATTGACCCCACTTCAGTTCTAATTGTCTACAAATTCCATCAATATTATGGGATAGAATCATTGTCTTTCCAATATTATGGGAAAATAAATATAGTCATCAATATTATGGGATAAAATTTGGTTGGCATACACCATATTGTGCACAATAAATATAGTCATCAATGAATGGGAAAATAGTGTCTTGTTGTCACGAGTGAGTTGTATTGTCACAAAGAGAGATATTTGTCACCTCTTAGGGAAAGTAATCATTGAACAACCATCTTTGCATACCCTCAAATTTGAACTCCAAGTTTATGAAAAAAATTAGCTAGTTGATTGTACTCCTTGAAGACATGATAAACAATCACCTTAGTGAAAGTAGCTAAGAGGGACAAGAATCCACTAATTAGGTGATCTATAGTCCAACTAGGAGGGGAATATTGAAGTTAAAATTAATCGTATAATTTATATTTACCTTTTCTTTATACTTTGAGTGTAGTGGTAGGCATGATTAACCATGCACTATGTGTAGGATGAGACCTCATCTCCTTTATCTTGTTATCTTTTGGTTCAGTTAGATTTACATCACTATCTCTATTTGTACCCTTAAGTTGAGTTATTCATGTGACGTTAAGTCTCACTTATGCTTGTATGAGTGTCACATTGGTTATGTGCCACCCATTGTGAGTCAAGGTGATGACACCTCTCCACTTGTGTGTATATATACACACCTTTCACATGTGTAGAGGTGTTTGTGTGCAATATTGTAATGTGTGATGACAACATCAATGAATTTATTTCTATTACTTCGTTGTTGATATTGCAATCATTAATATATTTTTTAAACTTATTATCTTTTATTTTATCCTTAATAAATTTTAGGTATTATAGTATATGTATAAGAATAAGCAAAAATTAGTTGAATGATCTTGAATTATATATAAGTACACTATTATTATGTACATAAATCAAAATATTTCCTCAAAATAAATTAAAAATAATATAAATATACAAAAATTATCATTACAATATATTATAATTAAAAATAAATAACAATTTAATATTATTTGATATAATTAAAAATATATTTTTTTATTTTTAAACAAATCAATTATATTTAATATTTTAAAATATCAACAATTTTTTTTTTTTTGAAAAGAGAAACAAAAACACTTCTCATAATCATATTTAATACACTACTATCAAACTACTCTTAATTTAAAGGGGATAATATTGCAAATAAAAATTAAACTTTTCCTAATATAATTTAGACTAATCTAATAAGATGTAAATGCATGACTATAAATTAAATTAGATTAATAAATGATAGTTTTTGTAGGTATATGTAAGTTTGTGTGTTGCTTTGAATTCTATATAAGACTTGTATTTTATTCTAGATCAAGTTTATATTTCTAGATCAATTTTGTATTTATAAATATGTTCTTTAATGCATGGATATTATTCTATTGGTTCTATGCTCTTACTCTCTAATCATCAAATTTGCCTCTATTTGCTCTATGTATTTAGACTAGTGGTATTAATAAATATCTTCAAAGCATTGCCAAAATTACTAGGGGACATGTTCTCATAAGTCAACCTCTATAAAAGACTAGATTTACGATCATGCAAAGGATGAACAAAGAAGAAGTAATGTTCTATAATAAACATGAAGATTTTTATTATTTTTGATGTACCAATTCAAAATGTTCTCTAGTGGTTGCTCATTAGGATCATAGAGGATGTTTGAATATGAGGAGATCATGAAATAAATGTCTTTAAATACTAAGATGTAGCTCAACAATTTGTGAAAAACTTATTTTAGTAGGCTACACTAATTAATGGAATAGTTGGGAGTTAGCTATTAAATTTGAATATTTGAAACTAGGGGGTTAAATCTATAGATGCAAGATTAATTTTGTACTCAAAAACAAGTTAGGGTGATGAAATAGTAAAGTTTGCACAAGGAATGAACACTTGATTATGAGGATGCGTTAAATGTGATCTATATAAAGAGATGTGCAAAAATTGATAAAATATAAATAAATGTATAAAACCACATGTATGAAGATGTATGTGTACAAAGATAGGTAAAAAAATTCACATAAGATTGTACCATTTATCAATCTAAATGTATTAAATTATTTTTCCAAATAAATATAAACTAAATAAAAAATAACACAAATGTATAAATTTCACTTTTACAAATATGTCACTATTTAAATAAATATATAAACTAATATATATTTAAAAAAAAAAATTGCTAAATAATAATTATCCTCCTTTAAATAAAATTATAGAGTAAAAATAACTATGTTAATGTTTAAGCACAATCTATTATAGATTTGAATATTTTTTCTAGCCATGTGATTTGTAAATTTTAATAAATCGCATTATAATAATTAACAATTAATTTAAATAAGTGGGAGGTTGGGTGGGCTCCCCCTCCCTCCTTTCTTTATCTCACCTCTGCATTGACGTGTTAGGAGGGACAGTTGGGAGTTGAGGTGGTGGAAAGGAAAGGGTCAAGGGGGGCATAAAAGAGTGTGACTAGGAGGCTGGTCATGTGATGGAGGTGACAATTCTCTTCCCAGAGCTCAAGGATGTCGTAGGCATCATTTGCTGGAGGTCGTTTAATGCGGATTAAATGCAACACGTGTGGATGGAAGTCATTAGCAAGGATGGCGGCAGGCGAGTACATGGCAGTAATTGAAATGTAAAGTTTAAGTGGGCAATTTATCTCCTTAATCTCATTCATCTGTGTTGTTTATACCGGTTAGTGGCAATTTTAGTGGTGGATTCTATTTGTTCTGGCAGTGGCGTCCATGGCAAAGCATTCTCGCTTTGTCATCGAAATCTCTGTGGATGGCATGGCGAAGTTTGGGGCGGACATGCCAATCTCTCTCAAATCTTTGACTAGACAAGCCTCCTTCAAAGAAGTAAAAGACCAACGGCTAAAGCAGATTCTCACAAACAAGGACCCGCTAGTCTTGGTGGTGACAAAGATGATCTTGGGAGCTGGTCATTTGGCTAACAAGGAGTTTGGTAGGGACAATCTTCACATCTCTTCTCGGTTTTTGGCATCTCTTTTAGACAATAGTGATTCTAAGGCCGAGGCCAAACTACTACTGGTTAAGATGTTTTGCAAGGATCTGGTGGGAGGGGTAAATGAGGTGTTGAGTTTTGTTGTGGAGGGCAGAGGTGTTCCAAGGCTGAGTGATTTTGCAGTTGTTCGAGGTTTGAATGAGGTTGTAAAGTTATTCTTGTTCCTTCTTGATTTGAGTGATCCGACATCGAGCAAACATAGGATGGTGGCAGCGATGGCCATCGAATTCCTGAAGAAATTCTTCGGCCTGATGGCAGCATGTGGTGTCGAGTGGGTAAAACTTTTTGAAGATTTTTCTATTTTAAATAAATTTATGTGAATGCCTTCATGTTGATGTTGGTTCTGGTAGTTTTTTGAGTTTATCTCTATGGTCCAATGGCATTTTCCAGTCTCAGGGTTTGTAATTTCGGCCTCTTAATGGCCATTTTGTGAATTTTGGGTGCTTGGGACTTGTCTATTCATGGTCAGGGCCGAACCTTTCTAGCCTTTTGGGTTGGTAGATGGCTTTGGTGGTGGGGTAGTAGATTATGGAAGGAGGGGTCTCCTATTTTTGGTTGGCTAGGTCTTGTTTTGGCCGTCCTCGGGGTGGTTTTCTGGTATAGGTGGTTGGGTTGGGTTTGCTAGTAATTAATGGCGGAAGCTTTCCTGCATTTGTAGACAATTGTACTCTTTTTATTTAAATATATAAATCAAACTTGTGTATCAAAAAAAAAACAATTAATTTAAATAAATTTTAAAATAAAATTCTCTTAAAATATAGGAGGGAAGAAAATTTTAGTTTTTTTCTTTTAAAATTGATATTGTATTAGTACAAGATTTACAAACATATAAGTCAAAAGTAAATAATTATAATTGTACTAGTATGATAAAAAAAAATTAAATTAATTATTATTTTAATATATTAAAGTATTATTAATATTATATTCAAAAAGCTTTAAGTATTTTTTATGGATTGTTGAAAACTCATACCTGATAAAGTTTTAAACAAATTAAAATTCCAAAAATAATTTTAAAATTAAATATATTATAAAACTTGTTTATATAATATATTAATTTAAATATATTGAAAAAACATTTTTTTTGATAGGTAAGAGGTGAGTTTCTTAATCTAACAGGAATTTAGCCTAGCCCGTACCAGGTGAGATCACAAAAGAGGGATCTCATCCCCATAGATACCAAGTACATCTGTTTTATTCATCCATGATCAACTTGACCAAATAATTTACTACCTACTTATTTGTTAAGAAAAGACTACAGCTAACAGATTACCAATTCTATCCTACTATGCCAACGATTGTTGAGAGTTGACACTAGATTTAATTTGAGGATGCAAATTGTTAAGAGCTAACACCAGATTTAATTTGAGGGCGCAAATTGTTACTAATCTCCTCTAACTTGAGAATAAGCTTTTTTCTTTTTTCGAGCACTAATCAATTCATCACTTCCCCCCAATTTTTGTTCCTCGGTGGCAGAAAGGGGTTGAGGCTACATTCCTTTGCACACATCCTTATTTTGGCTGTTGCACCACTTTTTTCTTCTTATTATTTGCTAATCACTTTTTTCAACCCCATCTGAAGAATCCACTTGAACGAAAGTTGGAGCCTGAGAGAGGGAGCACTCAACAACTGTGGTATGAGTACCCACAACCATAACACTAG
>VDFB02255149.1:0-49786 GCA_007258455.2 Sequoia sempervirens
CTTTCCAAGGCCAAAGTCTGCAAGCTTGGGTTCATAGTTGGAATCCAAAAGTATATTTTTTGACTTGATATCCCTGTGAAGGACCTGCGGCTCATAATCATGATGCAGGTAAGCCAAACCCTGGGCTGCTCCCGTGGCAATTCTAAACCGAAGAGGCCAATCCAAAACATCTGAAGAAGAATGCAGAACATCAGCTAAGCTACCGTTTGGCACAAATTCATACACTAGAATGCTTGTTTCTTCACTGGAGCTGCAACAAAGCAACTTCACAATGTTCCTGTGGCAAACCTTGCCCAGTGTCTCAATCTCAGTCTTGAGAATACTGGCCTGTCTTCCTCCCCCGACCTTGCCTGCTGTCCATAGCCTCTTTACCGCCACAGGCTCACCGCCAGGCAATATAACCTTGTATACCTTGCCAGAACCTCCACTTCCCACAACATTCTTCTCATCTAGCTTCGAGACAATTTCATCTTCATCACACCCCAGGTGGCAAAATGATGCAGTATTCCATGTTGGCTTTCCAGGATTGTACCCAAGTCTATTCCAGGATCTGTGTATTAGAATCAACCCCAGAACAAATATGATTCCAGCAGCAAAAAATACAGTGATTAGGGTCCATATCAGAATGACAGGGTGTTTGTGATTGTGCCCAGATTGATCTAAGTACTTTGAGGTGCAAGGCTTGGACAGTCCTGTTCCACAGAGACCAGGGTTTCCTTCTAAGTACGATGCAGGTAAACTTGAAATCAGAGAAGCAGGGACTCTGCCTGATAGCCTATTGAAAGAGAGATTGAGCAATACAAGCTTGAGATTCGCCAGCTGCGAAGGGATATTGCCTGTGAGCTTGTTGGTTGACAAATCAAGGTATGTAAGCACCGGAAGGGTCCCTAGAGAAGGGGGTATTTCGCCCTCAAGGTTATTCTCTGCAAAAGAAATCGATACCAACTTCTTGCAACTACTTAATTCTGCAAGGTTGCCTGATAATGAATTCTGTGAAACGTTGATGATGCTCAAAACAGGGCAATTGCATATTGTTGGGGGGAAGTTGCCTGTGAAAAGGTTCTGGGAAGCCGAGAGCTTGTACAAGCTCTGAAGCTGGCTTAATTCAGGAGGGAAAGTGCCTCTAAATTGATTGTTATCAATCTGAATCTGAGCTAGCTGTGAGGCCTGACGAATTTCAGGAGTAATGGTGCCAGAGATCCTGTTGTTTTCCAGTCTAATGATGGTCATATTGGGAGCTGACCAGAGACCATTGGGGAAGTCCCCAGAAAGTTCATTGTTCTGCAGAGTGAGCCTGACGAGGCTGTGGCATTGGCTGAATGACTGGGGAATTGGCCCTGAAAAATGGTTGGTGTGAAGACTCAAGTTCTGTAGCTGACCTCCATGGCAGAGATTCAGGGGAATTGAACCCCGTATATTGTTAAGCGAGATTTCGAAGGAGGTGAAGCTAGCATTGAGCCCAAGCTCTGGAGGAAGTGTGCCTGTCAGCAAATTTGTGTGAATCGACACTACCAAGAGTTTCTTGAGATTCACAATACCTGCATGCATAGAAAAGTTCTGTTAGTTGCAAGCATTATTAATAACTTGTTTGCACTAGCAAAATCAAAAACGAAATTTTGAAAAATAGGAAACATAAACTTGTTTTCTTTTTCTTTTTTTTCAATGAAAATAACTGGATTATATAGATATCAGCATTTCTCTTTCTATAAAGCAGATTGAAACATTATGAGAGAGCATACATCTTGATCAGAAGTTGTATTTTGGTTATGCTGCTACAATCAAGGGTATCATTAGCTTGATGTATGGCATAATCAAGGAAGATACCATCATTCCCACCAATTGAACTACAACCCTTCAGTACAACTTTCATTAGCTTTCCATAAAAAATTCAGAGGTTTTTCCCCTGATGATGGGTTCAGTAGCTAGTTAGGCCCCACTGGAATTTTCTGAAAAAAAACCTCTAGGATATAAGGTGCACCTGAGACTAAAAAAAGTGTTCTCAACGAGACTGACTATTACCCTATTGACTCTCCCACTTACAAATCGGTAATGAAAGAAAATGAAATTCTCGTTAATTTTGATGTGGTGGTGTTGTTCAGTAAGGTTCTGATTGGGGAGGCTATTAAGGTCGGTAAGGATCACACTAACGTTGAGACCATTGTTGATCTGTGCTTAAGATCAACTTTCTTATTATGTAAGGAGGTATTTGAGTAATTTGAAGCTGTTGCAATGGCGTCACTACTATCTCTGGTGGTGGCATATTCCTGAAGAGAAAACTCTTAATTATTTACCCCTAGAACCTAGATGGTGAAAACTTTATCTAGATGATAATAGCCTCAGATAGAAGCATGTCAGAGACAAATTGCAGGAATACCATTCCCATTTAAGCAACATTGTGGATAATATTATTTATATCAAGAAGTTAGAGATTGACAGAAAATTGCCTTTTCTTGATGTCCTCCTTTTGAGAAAACTAATGGGCCTTTTATCACATCAAGTGTTTAGGAAAGCAACTCACACGAACCTTTACCTGTGTGCTGCTGCTCATCATCATCACCCAGACTAGGATGCAAGTGTCCTGGAGACACAGGTTAATAGAGCCTTTGGAGTTCGTGCTGAAGATAATATTAAACAAGAAATTATTACTCGCTTGTCCTGGGTTGTAAAGAAGCAAGGTGACAGAAATGAAGATCCATAAAGATCATAGAGATCCGTATCTCAGTTAAATGTTTGTGTGGAGTTCTATGCACTCGAGAAACGGGTCGCTCTATTTGTACAGAGATCAAAGAACTAATGCTACCATAAAATATGATCCGATTGGTCCAGTGTTATGTTAAATAGTAAGCATTATATAAGCGTTGACTTAAATAGTAAACATCTAATAAGCCTTGAAAACGCTCAAGTCTTGGCCAACTTCATTCTTACATCTTAAGATCATGTTAGAACTGTACAAGATTTGATTTTAGTGGACTTTATGTACACCATTCAATTTTACCAACAATCCCAGGGTCACTGCACAAACACAAATCTTAGCGATCTTGACAACTATTACGAATACAAATAAATAATTTGTCATTTTTTGAAATATTCTTAGAAAACTTTATTTTCACACAAATTTTAGTGATTTTAGGAATTATTAGGATTTGACTAGCAGAAAAACAGGCGGTGATTGGAGATGAAATCCCTGGACCCTAAACAATACCTACCAAAATAGTGGGACATACTTTAAAAAACAAAAATACCCAATAATTTAAAAATTAGAAGTACCTGGAGGCAGAGGGCCAGTGAGCTGGTTCATGTAGAGCGCCAGAAGCTCCAGGTCGTAGAGCTCTGAAATGCCGTGAGGAATACGACCGCTCAGCTCATTTTTCCCCAAATCCAGCACTCTGAGAGAGCTCAGATTCGAAATGGAAGCCGGTATCTCCCCGCTCAGCGCATTATGATCCAGACGCAAGTAAAGCAGACGACGCAACCCCATGAGCTCGCTCGGAATGGTGCCACTTAAATTATTCTGCGACAGGTCCAGCACCTTCAGTAACTTTAACATTCCCAGCTCGCTGGGGATTCGACCCGTGAACGCCGACATGGACAAATGCAGTTCCTCTAATTTCGCAAGCTGTCCGATCTCCACGGGGATCGAACCGGGGCCGAGCCGATCATTCTCCGACAGGTCCAGCACCCGAAGCTCCGTCAGGTTTCCGAGTTCCGGTGGCACAGGGCCGCTAAACAAGTTACCGGCAAGACTCAAAACCCTTAGCTCTCTCAGCCCCACTAGAGAAGCTGGTATCCGGCCTTCCAAAGACAGCCCGCCGAGGTCCAAAACCTGCAGCGATTCCAGGTCGGAAATCTGCTCCGGCACCGTCCCCCAGATATAGTTGCCGCTGAGGTTAAGAGCCGTCAGGCTCCGGCACCGGCTTATTTCCAGCGGCATACTCTGGTTAAATTTGTTGCCCCCAAGGTTTAGCTCCGTCAGGTTCAGCAAATCGCAGACGTCCGCAGAGAAACTGCCCGTTAAATTCATGCCCTGCAAATCGACCGCGCTGACGTCGCCGTCGACGGTGCATTTGACGCCCTTCCACGCACACGGGCTCCCGTCTGACGACCTCCACGACGTCAGAAAACCGCCCGCGTCGCCGATATACTGCTTGAACTCCATCAGGCTTTCCACCTCACTCCTCCCCGCGTCACAAAACCTCAACGAAAACAGCACCACCGCAGCAAAAACAACGCCTCCAACGCCATTCTTCCCCATTATTTGTCTCTTCTAAACTTCTTCTTTTTTAAATCTATTTCTAAAACTGGACAGCCATCCTCTAAACAGGCAGATACAGATGCTACAGACGAAGAAAAATGGCTTTCAGAAGGACTAGATACAGATGCTATAGACGAGGGAAAATGGCCTTCAAAAGGACTAGAAACAGATGCTACAGACGAAGAAAAATGGCCTTCCAAAGGACTAATACAGGTACTACAGACGAAGAAAGATGGACTTAAAAAGAACTAGATACAGATGCTACAGACGAAGAACAAGCATGGCTGGCTGAGCAAACATAAATTATTGGCACTAAAAAGAAATATTTTTCAGCGCCTTGGAAAACAGCATCCTCCAAACAGAAAAAGATCTGAGCAAAAAGTCACCGGCCACAGTGCCCTAGTGCGCAGTGTCGTCGTACATCAATCGATCATGCAATTGCAAAAACAGATAAAGTCACCAACCACAGCGATATTTCTCCAAACACACTCGAGTAAACCCACAGAACCGGAGTTGGCGTGCTCGTACTGTGTATATGCTCCCTCTGTATATATGCCTGTACTGTGTATATCCCCAAACTACTATTGGCGCTCCAGCGTTTGGACTCGCTGATAAGACTTTTTGGTCGGTTCTCCTCGTCCTGCACCCCGCAGTCGCTTTAAGCCCCTCGTTTTGGACTTTTCCTGAGTCAAAATTGTGGACAGAGATATTAAAAACTCTGATCTTTGCATGGGCGCGCACTTCACAGCGTACGTCCAAAAGGTGGCAGCCAAGCAGCCCGTGACGGGCCTCGGGCCTGCTAATCTACGTAAATATTATAGGTATACAGATCCGTAGAGGAGACCATAATTAATAGCCTTGGCTGTTATCACCGAACATGGAAGAAAGAACTGTAGGATTCACAATGACCCAATCTTTTTGGTGGGTAAAACACTTTTTTGCAGGCTCAGAGGGAGACAAAGTGTGCAATTAATGTGTCTTCAGGTATCTTTACAGTCTATTTTCTTAAGTGTGTGCGGAATCTTTTAGTCCTATGTTGATATAATTTTCAACAGGACAAATCTCTTTCTTGGGTTTTGCTTATTTATTGGGTAGGCAGTGGAGGATGACTTCTGGGTCGTCTATCGTCTACTGGTTGGCCACTTCCATGGGTGAACATTTCTTTGGCCTGGGATAATTGGCTCCAAATTGCTTGGAATGAATCTGCACCGTCCCTGTGCCTGATATTAAGTGCATTGATTGAGTGTCCTCCATTCATTTTGTTTAGTTGGGTAAATAATTTTCCACTTTCCACTACAATAAGTGGAAATCAAAATTTTAAAATAATTGAACTTTTGACCCATCATTAGCATAATTTGTTTTCATTAAAGTGGTGTATTATGAAAACAAGGAAGGTTTTTGGTTCAGAAGTAAAAACACAATTTTAAAGTTTGATATTTAAAATACAATATACTTAAATATTTGCAAAAGAAGATAAGCTGAACATTAATTTATGCTAATTTAATAATAAGATGCATACATATAATCATAAATTTAGTTTAATAATGATAGTAGTGAGAGTGATAATTAAACAATTAAATATGAAGAAGGGTTAAAGCATTTATTGTAAACATTGAAATGAAAGTGTCATTAGTCTAAAAAGCATAAATCTTTATTAATGAAATGTCTTAAATCTTGCATTGAGTCTATGCTATGTTTAGGATCAAATATATAGGTTTGGGTCTAGTCTGTAATCGCAAACTCGTCTTGTATGTCTAGATCTAGCCATACACGATATGTACTTCTACTCTTTTATTTTCCTGATTCACCTTTTCTTCTTTTACCTTTTTGATATTTGAATAGCAATATTTGGAAATACCTTTTAAGGGTTGTTATTTGTATTGCAAGGGAATACATTCGCCTAGTTCAACACCTAGAAACTTAGGTACAAGATAGAAAAGGAGTGGGTTAAAATGATATTTCTATCATTCTTTTCCTTGTGTGTTTAAAGAAAGTTGAAGAGGCATTTTAATGGAGTTGTATATGAAGAACTTCGAATATATTTACCTGTAGAAAAGGAACAATATTATTTGTTTACAAATACAAGTATGTTGGTGATTGCTTGTATGTGCATGTATTTCTTTGGTTGTGATAAGAGTCTCTCGTGAAGGATTAACATGCTTATCATGTTTTTGAGTTGATAGCTTGGATTTTTATCTCACAAGCGAGCTCTCTTGATATGTGTGAAGGGATGAAAGTGAAGGTGGTCTTAGGATTAAGGTGTCATTAACCTTGCAAATCATAATCTTCTATGTGTGTGTATCTTTGTGTTTTTGTGTCTCCAACATTATTGGAAGGTTTACTTGGATGAGGTGGATCAAATGAAGTCAAGTAGAATTCCATTTTGTAAGTATGTAGACCTTCTTATAAAGTTTCCAAAAATTATAATTTTGAATATATTTAATTTGATTAAAAATTATATTTATTTTTATTTTTTGTGAATACAAGTTTTTTTACCAAATATCAAGGTCTTTGTTTCACACACACATAAAAATAGAAAAACATAGAAAAACATAGAAAAAAATTCTAAAAAATATATGTGCATTAGGTATTAATGTCCTTATTTCGAAAATATTTAAAAAAATAATATATAAAAAAAAATTATGTGATATCGAATAAACCTATGCATAAATCATAATTAATCTTACTTCAAAAATTAATAAAAATAAAAATTGAAACAAAAAATTATGAAAAAATGTTTGTGTACTAGATATTGGTGTTATCAATCTACATTTAATAAATTATAATTTTATCTTTTCTACAAATAAAGTTATGCTTTACTAAAGTAATGCCACTTTTTAAAATGTCAATAACTATAAAAAATAACTAATTAAAACTTACACAAAAAAATTTCACAAATCATCTGTTTTTTAAATACATTTACAATCTACATAAAAATCTCAAAAGTATCTAGTTCACATCATCTTCAAATTCTTAATGGTTTAGTCGATACGAGTGATAGAAAGTGAAAATCTAGTTTAAAATGTTGATTTCAATGTCCCACTTTGACCAAATCCTAGAACACAACATTATGGGCTAACCCAATTTTAACCTCTAGCCTATCAAACCTTTCATCCTTTTTAACCAACTACAAGATTTAAAACTAAGAAGCTCCTAGTTTGTGTTCTAATCATCCAATAGGGAGCTTTGAATCTTATTTCTAGTAATCTCCACAAAGAACCACTTCAATACCTTATGATGTGTTTTATTTTCCTTATGTAATTCATTTATTTTATCAGCTAAGGAGATTATGAAAAAAATAGTGTCCTTTAGGGAGGGAGATGGTTAGTGTTGGCTCTCCTCCCAATCATTTGACCTTGGTTAAAGGTCATCAACCTCTGGGATTTGGGTTTCCACATTAATATCCTCATCTTCCTACATTTTATTCTTACCTTTATCAATGCAAGGGGTATCACCTTGTGAAACTCCCCCATGTTGGACTCCTTAACCCTATGGGACTTTCCCTATACTTTGAATCAAAAGAGCCAAGGGGGCTCTCAAACTATGATGAAGCATGGTTAAAAGGAGAAGAAGAAACTAGGGATGGAGTGGGGAAAGATACCTTACTTTTGGGGGTAGGATGAGTGGGGAACCAAACATAGAAGATTTAGGGAGTGTGCTCCAAAATGGAAGGCTTAGAGGTATGAATCATGGTATGGTTAACTAGCAAAAAGATCAAAGATAGATGTAAAGGAGAGCACACATTGACTCTTTTAGCTTCTAGCATTGAGTATTATAGAGATGAAAGAAGAAAGAAGGAAAATTGACCTTATTATTCTTGAAATGACTTAAGAAGGAGAAATGGTATGTATATGTTACTTAAAAGTAGACCTCCTGAGTATGTACCTTATGATTTATAAAGCAATTGCTTCCAATAGACATGATATAAAGAGTTTAATATAACTCGTATGTACCCCATTGACTAAGTCACCCTCCTTTAGGAAATGTTCATCGCATCATTTTTCATTCCTTCTATCCTTATGTAGCTTTCTTCCCTTGGTAAGCTAGTAGCCTCAATAATGAGTTATTCTAAAAGATTTATCTCCACACCATAGAGATTGACCCCACTTAAGTTCTAATTGGCTACAAATTCCATCAATATTATGGGAAAATAAATATAGTCATCAATATTATGGGATAAAATTTGGTTGGCATACACCATATTGTGCACAATAAATATAGTCATCAATGAATGGGAAAATAGTGTCTTGTTGTCATGGGTGAGTTGTATTGTCACAAAGAGAGATAATTGTCACCTCTTAGGGAAAGTAATCATTGAACAACCATCTTTGCATACCCTCAAATTTGGACTCCAAGTTTATGAAAAAAATTAGCTAGTTGATTGTACTCCTTGAAGACATGATAAATAATCACCTTAGTGAAAGTAGCTAAGAGGGAAAAGAATCCACTAATTAGGTGATCTATAGTCCAACTAGGAGGGGAATATTGAAGTTAAAATTAATAGTATAATTTATATTTACCTTTTCTTTATACTTTGAGTGTAGTGGTAGGCATGATTAGCCATGCACTATGTCTAGGATGAGACCTCATCTCCTTTATCTTGTTATCTTTCGGTTCAGTTAGATTTACATCACTATCTCTATTTGTACCCTTAAGTTGAGTTATTCATGTGACGTTAAGTCTCACTTATGCTTGTATGAGTGTCACATTGGTTATGTGCCACCCATTGTGAGTCAAGGTGATGACACCTCTCCACTTGTGTGTATATATACACGCCTTTCACATGTGTAGAGGTGTTTGTGTGCAATATTGTAATGTGTGATGACAACATCAATGAATTTATTTCTATTGCTTCGTTGTTGATATTGCAATCACTAATATTTTTTTAAAACTTATTATCTTTTATTTTATCCTTAATAAATTTTAGGTATTATAGTATATGTATAAGAATAAGCAAAAATTAGTTGAATGATCTCAAATTATATATAAGTACACTATTATTATGTACATAAATCAAAATATTTCCTCAAAATAAATTAAAAATAATATAAATATACAAAAATTATCATTACAATATATTATAATTAAAAATAACTAACAATTTAATATTATTTGATATAATTAAATTTTTTTTATTTTTTATTTTTAAACAAATCAATTATATTTAATATTTAAAAATATCAACAATTTTTTTTTTTTTAAAGAGAAACAAAAACACTTCTCATAATCATATTTAATACACTACTATCAAACTAATCTTAATTTAAAGGGGATAATATTGCAAATAAAAAATTAAACTTTTCCTAATATAATTTAGACTAATCTAATAAGATGTAAATGCATAACTATAAATTAAATTAAATTAATAAATGATAGTTTTTTAGGTATATGTAAGTTTGTGTGTTGCTTTGAATTCTATATAAGACTTGTATTTTATTCTAGATCAAGTTTATATTTCTAGATCAATTTTGTATTTATAAATATGTTCTTTAATGCATGGATATTATTCTATTGGTTCTATGCTCTTACTCTCTAATCATCAAATTTGCCTCTATTTTCTCTATGTATTTAGACTAGTGGTATTAATAAATATCTTCAAAGCATTGCCAAAATTACTATGGGGCATGTTCTCATAGGTCAACCTCTATAAAAGACTAGATTTAGGATCATGCAAACGATGAACAAACAAGAAGTAATGTCCTATAATAAACATGAAGATTTTTATTATTTTTGGTGTACCGATTCAAAATGTTCTCTAGTGGTTGCTCATTAGGATCATAGAGGATGTTTGAATATGAGGAGATCATGAAATAAATGTCTTTAAATACTAAGATGTAGCTCAAAAATTTGTGAAAAACTTATTTTAGTAGGCTACACTAATTAATGGAATAGTTGGGAGTTAGCTATTAAATTTGAATATTTGAAACTAGGGGGTCAAATCTATTGACGCAAGATTAATTTTGTACTCAAAAACAAGTTAGGGTGATGAAATAGTAAAGTTTGCACAAGGAATGAACACTTGATTATGAGGATGCATTAAATGTGATCTCTATAAAGAGATGTGCAAAAATTGATAAAATATAAATAAATGTATAAAACCACATGTATGAAGATGTACGTGTACAAAGATAGGTAAAAACTTCACATAAGATTGTACCATTTATCAATCTAAATGTATTAAATTATTTTTCCAAATAAATATAAACTAAATAAAAAATAACACAAATGTATAAATTTCACTTTTACAAATATGTCACTATTTAAATAAATATATAAACTAATATATATTTAAAAAAAAAAATTGCTAAATAATAATTATCCTCCTTTAAATAAAATTATAGAGTAAAAATAACTATGTTAATGTTTAAGCACAATCTATTATAGATTTGAATATTTTTTCTAGCCATGTGATTTGTAAATTTTAATAAATCGCATTATAATAATTAACAATTAATTTAAATAAGTGGGAGGTTGGGTGGGCTCCCCCTCCTTCCTTTCTTTATCTCACCTCTGCATTGATGTGTTAGGAGGGATAGTTGGGAGTTGAGGTGGCGGAAAGGAAAGGGTCAAGGGGGGCATAAAAGAGTGTGACTAGGAGGCTGGTCACGTGATGGAGGTGACAATTCTCTTCCAGCTTGAGGATGCTGTAGGCATCATTTGCTGGAGGTCGTTTAATGCGATTAAATGCAACACATGTGGATGGAAGTCATTAGCAAGGATGGTGGCGGGCGAGTACATGGCAGTAATTGAAATGTAAAGTTTAAGTGGGCAATTTATCTCCTTAATCTCATTCATCTGTGTTGTTTATACCGGTTAGTGGCAATTTTAGTGGTGGACTTTAGTGGTGGATTCTATTTGTTCTGGTGGTGGCATCCATGGCAAAGCATTCTCGCTTTGTCATCGAAATCTCTGTGGATGGCGTGGCGAAGTTTGGGGCGGACACACCAATCTCTCTCAAATCTTTCGGCTAGACAAGCCTCCTTCAAAGAAGTAAAAGACCAATGGCTAAAGCGGATTCTCACAAACAAGGTTCCGCTAGTCTTTGTGGCGACAAAGATGATCTTGGGAGCTGGTCATTTGGCTACAAAGGAGTTCGGTAGGGACAATCTTCACATCTCTTCTCGGTTTTTGGCATCTCTTTTAGACAATGGTGAGTCTAAGGCTGAGGCCAAACTAATGTTGGTTAAGATGTTTCGCAAGGATCTGGTGGGAGGGGTAAATGAGGTGTTGAGTTTTGTTGTGAAGGGCAGAGTTGTTCCAAGGCCGAGTGATTTTGTAGTTGTTCGAGGTTCGAATGAGACCGTAAAGCTATTCTTGTTCCTTCTTGATTTGAGTGATCCGACATTGAGCAGACATAGGATGGTGGCGGCGATGGCCATCGAATTCCTGAAGAAATTCTTCGGCCTGATGGCTATGGGTGGTGTCGAGTGGGTAAAAGTTTTTGAAGATTTTTCTATTTTAAATAAATTTATGTGAATGCCTTCATGTTGATGTTGGTTCTGGTAGTTTTTTGAGTTTATCTCTATGGTCCAATGGCATTTTCCAGTCTCGGGGTTTGTAATTTTGGCCTCTTAATGGCCATTTTGTGAATTTTGGGTGCTTGGGACTTGTCTGTTCATGGTCGGGGCCAAACCTTTCTGGCCTTTTGGGTTGGTAGATGGCTTTGGTGGTGGGGTGGTGGATTACGGAAGGAGGGGTCTCCTATTTTTGGTTGGCTAGGTCTTGTTTTGGCCGTCTTTAGGGTGGTTTTCTGGTATAGGTGGTTGGGTTGGGTTTGCTAGTAATTAATGGCAGAAGCTTTCCTGCATTTGCAGACAATTGTACTCTTTTTATTTAAATATATAAATCAAACTTACGTATCAAAAAAAAAAAACAATTAATTTAAATAAATTTTAAAATAAAATTCTCTTAAAATATAGGAGGGAAGAAAATTTTAGTTTTTTTCTTTTAAAATTGATATTGTATTAGTACAAGATTTACAAACATATAAGTCAAAAGTAAATAATTATAATTGTACTAGTATGATAAAAAAAAATTAAATTAATTATTATTTTAATATATTAAAGTATTATTAATATTATATTCAAAAAGCTTTAAGTATTTTTTATGGATTGTTGAAAACTCATACCTGATAAAGTTTTAAACAAATTAAAATTCCAAAAATAATTTTAAAATTAAATATTCTAAATTTGAGACCATCAATATATTATAAAACTTGTTTATAATATATTAATTTAAATATATTTAAAAAACATTTTTTTTGATAGGTAAGAGGTGAGTTTCTTAATCTAACAGGAATTTAGCCTGGCCCGTACCAGGTGAGATCACAAAAGAGGGATCTCATCCCCATAGATACCAAGTACATCTATTTTATTCATCCATGATCAACTTGACCAAATACTTTACTACCTACTTATTTGTTAAGAAAAGACTACAGCTGACAGATTACCAATTATATCATACTATGCCAACGATTGTTGAGAGCTGACACTAGATTTAATTTGAGGACGCAAATTGTTAAGAGCTAACACTAGATTTAATTTGAGGACACAAATTGTTACTAATCTCCTTTACTTGAGAATAAGCTTTGGTATTTTTTCGAGCACTAATCAATTCATCATTTCCCCCTAATTTTTGTTCCTCGGTGATAGAAAGGGGTTGAGGCTGCATTCCTTTGCATACATCCTTATTTTGGTTGTTGCACCACTTTTTTTCTTCTTATTATTTGCTAATCACTTTTTTCAACCCCATCTGAAGAATCCACTTGAACGAAAGTTGGAGCCTGAGAGAGGGAGCACTCAACAACTGTGGTATGAGTACCCACAACCACAACACTAGAATTTGGAGAGATTGGATCCAACCTTCCTTCCTCCTTTGAGCTGAGATCAAACTTTGAGGGACCACTATTCTTGGGTGAGCTCGAGATGGAGTAATGCTTGGGAGAGGCATCTTTCCACCATGATGCCTCCCAATTGGTTTGGGACTTCCCTATTGAACATTTTGCTACAACATGACCAACTTTGTAGCACCTTCTACATCTGAAATTTAAGCCTTCATAGTCCAATGTTTGCAACTTGGCCAACTTTTTCCATTTGCATCCAAGTTGATTTTTTCCAAGAGGGATTTGGAGGTATCCAACTCTACCAATATTTGAGCAAAGGTTGTGTGAATGAAATTTTTTGAGTTCACATTTGTACAAATGAACTTACCTAGAGAATTACAAATGGTTGTATAACACAATTCGAACTAGTAGTGCAAGGGGAGATTTGGGAGGCGAACCCAAATCAACACAACTGAAAGGATTTGGTGGTAGGATCAAAGTTTGGATGCCATGATTTTAAGAGCAAAGTACTATCACCCCACATCCAAGTGTGGTTGAGAATGGCTTTTTTTTCTTGCTTGCTATCAAAAACCATTGTGAAAAAACCTTTGGCACTAAAATAAATTTCTAGATCTTTTTTCATTAGAGGACCTCATGACCTCATGAATTTGAGATCCATTCATGCAATTAAGGAAGACTGGGCCAAAATTGATTGAACCTACCAATCAACCCATTCTTAAAGATTTTTTTTCATTTTTGCGCAACTCTTTTGATAATTGGTCATCGAAATTCACCTTCAGATGTTTGTTTGAGCATTGAACCAACCTTCTAATAGTGGTTCCCGAGTTTGACATCTTTGGAGAAACCCCACACAACTCAAACCCAAAACTGAGCTCAACTACAAGAGCACCTGATAGAGAGGCTTTTATTTGGCATGTGGAAGTTCCCTGTCCACACTTTACAACATCCACAAAGGTGGAAAATGAGGTAGATTTAACTCCTGAGAGCGCACAAGAATATTCCCCATTTGTAGCACAAGCACCCATAAAAGCAGATGAAGGTTTAAGAGGTGAGACCCCAACATCGCCAGCAATAGAGGCATTACCTGATGGACCACTTTGAGCCCCATTTGAACCTAAAGCTAGTGTTGCACACCTGTCAACATCTCCATTTGGTAAAGAGGAGGATCCAGTGAATGCCTGAATCGAAACATCCCGACCCCCGTGAGAGCCCAAACCCATAGGCAAAGAAACATTTTGCATGATAGAGAGCCCATACAAGTCGTCCGTAGAGCCTTGTAAACTAGAAGCAAGGGCACCCGACGAAGAGGATACCCCAACCGAAGAAACCCCAAAATGAAAGCCAAAAGCCATGCCATGAAAAGAAGCCCTAATTACAAGCGATTTCAACAACATCAACATTTTCATCTAAAAATTAAGGGTAAGCAATCTCAATTTTTGGAACGGTAGAGAGCAACCCCGTGAGGTTGAACCTTGGTTTCTAGCACTATAGGAAAGAACCCCCACCATTTCACCACAGGGTCTCCCCCAATCTCAATTGTTGACACGGTAGAGAGTGACCCCGTGAGGTTTGAACCTTGGTTGTTGGCACTACAGGCAAGAAGCCCCACCATTTCACCAAAGGGTCACCCCCAAAAAATTAAGGGTAGGCAATCTCAATTGTTGACATGATAGAGAGTGACCACATGAGATTGAACCTTGGTTGTTGGCACTATAGGCAAGAAGCCCCACCATTTCACCACAAGGTCTCCCCCAATCTCAATTGTTGACATAGTAGAGAGAGACCCCATGAGGTTTGAACCTTGGTTGTTGGCACTACAGGCAAGAAGCCCCACTATTTCACCACAAGGTCTCCCCTAATCTCAATTGTTGACACGATAGAGAGAGACCTTGCGAGGTTTGAACCTTGGTTGTTAGCACTACAGGCAAGAAGCCCCAGCATTTCACCAAAGGGTCGCCCCCAAATATATTGAAAAAACATTTAATAGAACAATTTGTGAAATGTTTATTTCTTATAAATATATGTCAAGTTGGAATTAAGAGCTTAGTATGAGCATTAAAATTTTAAGAAAGAAATAAATAAGATATTAAATGCATATTGAATAAGTAGAATATCTTTGTATATATTTTTTAATTGAAAGAAGTTGAAATAAAGATACAATGTCCAACAAAGGGACTAAGAAAGAAAAAACTAAGAATTATAACTCCAACAACAACATTCAGATTCAGCTAATCCTTTATAAACATAAAACCTTGATGTAAGAGTGCAACTAGCATAACAATGACTCACGTAGTAACAACAACATCAAATAAAACATATCACTCCAGTGGTGGAGGACAAACACAAACCCTAGCTAGAAGAAGTAGTATTACAACAAAAGACATATATAACATAAGCCAATTAGACCTTGAACTTAAAAAAATTGTAACTGTCTGGCACCATGAATATTCCCCATTTGTAGCTGAAAAATCTAAATTTTAATTTCATCCAATTTCTTACTGAAATCACCATCTTTGAGCTCCTTCTTTCGCTATGAACATAAAACGATGAATTGAAACATGATGTCAAAGTAAAACATTATAATGTATATTTCATGATTCAAAATATGGCTAGAAAACACACATCTGCTTTTCCATAGATGCAATAAAATACACTGTCTCGTAGAATCACGAACTAAATTAAATTATGAAGTTTGAAACCAAATATTGCTTGTTTTCGTCGTAATGCACAATAAAAAACAACAAGAAGTTGACCAAAAACTATATTCCACTTTTTCTTAGTTTTAAAATGGTCCCAAAAGATATGTTTTATGTTTTCATTTCGTTGATAGAATTGACATTTGATTGGTTGGAGCTTCAAATGCTTTAATCTATCCCCTATAGGTAACTTATGATGCAAAAATTTCCAAGCCAAATTTTGGGCATTAGCCTCAACCTTCAAATTCCAAATTTGAGCACTAAGACTTCTCCATTTCTTTTCTTGAAAGTTACAATTCCATTTTATGTTAAGTCTCGAGTTCAACTTCATTTCTAGCAATAGCTTAAAGTATATCTTCTTCAGAGGAAACCATAAGAAAGGATGTGTTTCAATCCACAACCAATCCTTGAAGAAGCTGCAATATAATGATGTACAAATTTTCATAAGGAGCTCTATAGGAACCAACAATTTCACGAAAACCAAGAATCGTTTAAATTTATCGTTTAGAGTAAAGACACTCTTGATATCTTGCTAGTTGGCCCAATCCATTGAATCAAAATTCTAAATATCATTAAACTATTTTACCCCTTTTCTAAAGAAATATAGGGCTTGTTTAGGAAAGCTAGTATGTAGCTACCCATGGTATTGAACAAGCTTGTTCCACCAAATAAAGGAAGTAACAAAGTTGAAACCATGTTGTAAAGAATTTCTTTTTCAATTTAAAAACTCACAAACTTGTTGCCAATCCTTCCAAATAGATTGGAATGGAAAAAAAGCTTTAACATGGAAAAAATGAGCAAGCAAAATTTTATCCAACCATCCCACATTTTGCCACTTATTATTCATAGTAGCCATTGTGATACGATACTGAACCAAAATTTCCCATTCTTCATCTCTTGACAAAACTCTTATTATCCACTTGGCAAAAAGGCAAGTCCCTTGAGTTTTAGGATCCAAGAGGCCTAGACCCCATTTGCTCTTAGATTGTATACAGTGTAGCCAAGAGGAGGCCCTAAAACTCGTTTTTCCATTTCCAATTTGACTACAAGAATAAGTAATAACTTTTGTATTTATGAATGAATGAATGAAAGATTTTAATAATATTTATAAGATCAAATAGTTTATGGGATTGAGTGTAATAACATACGAGCAACATGTAAACTCAACATTGAAAAACAAGGGTCCCAAAGCCCTACAAATTTGTAAGCTCTTTCTGATGTCCAATCTTCTATTACTATCTCAATCAAAACATTTACAAATTTGTTAAGCTTAACCTCTTCAAACATGACTTTTAAATTATCCACTCTTAAATTATATTTCTATATGATACGTACATGACTTCTAAGCTAAACACATGATAATGCAATGCCATTATGTCTTCACCGCCCCCTCATTACAAAAAAAGAATATTTTCATTTATAATCAGAACGCAATCTTTTTAAATATTGTCCACCTACCAATCTAACAACTAAAATAATGCAACTCCTTTAAGAGTCCCCGAACCATTATTATAGTACCTATATAGGCTATTAAAAAACACACTGATCTAAAACAACATGATTTTGGGGGGCAGCACTTAAACATTGACAGTAAGTAGTGTTATCATTTATTGCTTGAAAGGTTAAAGGGAATCAATTTTTCCGTGCAATAGAAACTGTTTTCATATGTCAACGGTGTTGTACGCCCAAGGTGTAGATTTACCCGTAATGAATGAGAAGGGTAAAAGAATAGCCAATAAAGATCCTCCTCAAAAAAAGGTCCCTACAAAACTATTGATTTATTGTCTTAAATATATTGTACCAAGGAAATCATGGGGAAAGGTGAAAGTGCTTGAAAAACTAAGTCAGCTTTTAACATTTTCATAACAACATTGACTCTTCCTTTACCATAATACCAAAAATGTACGTTAACTTTTTCCTTGAAATTTGTTCAAAAATAAAATCTCGAGCAAATAGTAAAATAAGAATAAAAAACACCCACAAATAGAAATTATGAGTATGATATACAACTTTCAATGTAAAAGATATAATATTTTCAAAGTGCATGAATTTGATAGTGTTTTAAAAAAAAATAATTGTATAATAGTTTTTTATATAAAAATTATTCGTAGTTATTTTTATAATTATAAGTTTTTTAATGTCTTGTATTAAATTGATGTTTATGATTGAATAAAATTTCGGTATTGTAAGTGGTTTATGGTCTTATTTATATTTGTAAATTTCTGAAATTGACATATACGAATTCGACCATTTCCTTTACATAAATTTCTATTTATCCAATTTCTATCCCTTCATTATTTTATTATTTAATTAATAAAATTACTATTCATTCATCATTTGTCAATATTCACCTAATCCCGATTCTAGCTTAAAGTCACTTAAATCATCATTTTTCTCATGTCTACCTCAAGTAAATAAATCTAATCATATTTATTTATCTAAATCTCTTATCTCCTTTCCAAAAATTAAATAAATATACCTATTTATTTAATTACTATTTTCATCCACTTTTCGTTAGTGGGCTAAAATTAATTTACTCATTAATCCATCACTTACGCATACTTACATTTGTCAAATCCCCTCAAATCATGCACAATCCCCAAATGTATACAATGGTATGGCCTTTGTACAAAAGGCATGTGTCCTTTGTACATGAGTCAAAGGACTTGGCCCTCCTTCAAGGGTACTCCAAAGTACCTCTTTTTCATCTTATCGCTCCATTTTATCTAATGAGAATCTCCACAATTGATTTACCCTCAATCCATCTACCCTCTATTTTCACCAATCATGTGAGGATACTTGTCTTCCTCTCATCCTCCCAAGGGTCTAAACCAATCTAAGCCTTTGATCTTTACTTTTAATCATAGTAGTCCAATCTTATAATAAAAATTCTATAACTTGGCCTCAACCCAAGTCACTCATAACAAGCCTTCATGAAATGCAACCTTATGGTGTTGGTGAAGACACTGACATGCACCACTCCATCATCCTTGAGCACAACCACCATATCTTGTAACAGGGTTGGTGTTGATGAGAACTATGCTCGTTTTCATTAATGCTTACTAATATTTATGTTTTATCTTGAGTGTTTGTTTGTATTTTGGGTAGAATATGTTATCTTATTTGATTTGTTCTTATATAATAAAAATTCTTGTACATATTTATGGTATGTTTAGTGGGACTCGCATCCATTTTACTAATCATTTTCATGTTTTTCTAACTACTTATGGTTGTAGGTTATAGTTCAATGAATACACTTTATGTTTCAACAAATTTGTCACATATTAGAATATTGACTTTAAATACATTTTTTGTAATTTTTGATGCTCTAATCCTTAGCTTTTTTCAAAAATCAAATTATGTTGATGGATAATTCCCAAGGGTTTACTTTCAAGTTTAACCAATTTCTTCCACCAAATGGAAGATCCAAAAAAACTAAGGCCATGCCTTAGAGACTGATTATACCAAACTAGATTTTGGAAGTGAGCTACGAAGCTCTAAAAATAGTGTTAAAAGGATAAAAACCATGGGTTTAAAGGAACGGGGCCATTAAGGAGTTTATCCCACTAATTGATAGATATCCAAGGGTCTCTCACTCTAGCAGTATGAATGTAATGACCCGTGCTCCAGATCAATGAATTTATGATTTATTTCTTATTGGATTGACAAAGGTTACCATCCAATAGATAAGCTAACTGAGTTTCCAAATTATAAAGGAAATAGAATGAACTATTATATATAATTCTATCACTATACTTTTAGAAAAAAAAAATCAAGTATTTCTAATAGAAAATTTGAATAAGAAGTCTGATCCAAGTATTCATCCAATAGATTAACGGCATTAATAATTATATATTAAAAATATTAATGCTGTTAATTTTCCGCCGCGGTAAATTGCTCGCGGTGAATTTTACTTGGCGGTGAATTTTTTGTCGGTGAATTGATAGCGGTGAATTTGTAGTATGTCTCATCCAATAATGAAATTTTTTCAAGAAGATATATATATAGTTTCTAATTTATTGCTTAGCATACGATCGAATGTGTCATAAAGTGTTGCATCAATATGATTGTTGTTTCTAGTAGAACTTCAAGATCATGCAATTAATTGTTAGAAGATTGATGCCTCCATCTCACTGTCTCATAATAGAACATTATGCTTATGTGATTTCTTTTGGCGGTGTGTCTAAGTAATTAGAATTGACGGTTTGACTCTGCATAGTGTTTTTGTAAGACCTGTGGGAGTCACTGGAAATGAAGCCTCCGACTGTTTGGCTTTCACTATGCTCATGTTGAGGACAATATGAGTCCATCCTTATCTTTTAGACCTGCCGTAAAGACCCCGGAAGTTCAAAAAGACTTGATTCGTCAAAGTAATCACGTGAGATGAGCTCTTTCGTGCCACCTTCGTAACCTAAACTTAGTAGTCGTTGAACATCAACGCTGCTCCTATTAACTCCATCCTTATCGTCTGTCTGTCTTCCAATGCATACCAATGCATTCTAATGGTCCAGACTCTGACTTTGAAATACCCATGATAATTAATGGAGGATATAGATGGTCAGTCTTATAACGTGCGGCAGGTAAGGACACAACTTCACGATACAATCAATTCGTAATGGAGGGAGTATGGAAAGATCTTCGTTGAACCCGAATATAATAGGAATCACATACCTTAGGAAAGCCCGATAATACATCTTCGGTCCCAAGCCCCACAATATCCACACGGCTGGGCTTAAACAGCACATACTAAGTCATTTGACTATTTACGTGGCTGTTGTGGGGCCCTCTTAACCCGCCCCACCTCTGTTGGCTGTTCCCGTTCGTCGTTAATCTCGTGCAGTTAGATAGATGCCCGTAAGTTGAATGTTTTAAAACTGTTTCTCCCGCCCAAGTTTTGGTGATGCCGGTAAAGCTCCTGCGCTGCACTCGCACCGTTTCACCATATGCACCAAACAGTTTTCCAACCCTATCAGTTCTTATTTGCCAGCGCACAGGGATTATTCAGATATGTGGAAGCACATCAAACATGCCTCAAAGAAATGTTGTCTCATGGAATGCTTTGATTGCAGGATATGCACAAAATGTGTTTGTTGAAAAGGATTCAAACACTTTCAATCAAATGTAATTCGCAGGTGTAAAGTTGGACTCCGCAATCTTTGCCAGCATCCTCCCTGCCTGTGTGCCATAATGGGAGCTTTGGAACGAGGTATGGGCATCCATCGCAAGATAAAGGAAAGAGGAATATTGCTAGATGCTGTAGATGCAACTGCCTTGGTAGACATGTATGCAAAATGTGGAAGCATAGACAAAGGCACGTGAACTGTTTGACAGAATGTCTCCAAGAAATTTGTTATCATGGAATGCCCCGATTGTAGAATATTCACAAAATGGATTTGTTGAAAAGGCTTCAGAAACTTTCAAGAAAATGCAATTGCCAGGTGTAATGCCAAACTCTACAACCTTTTCCAACGTTCCTCACAGCCTATGTCGAATGGAAGCTTTGGAACAGGGTATGGACATCCATCAAAGCATAAAGGATAGAGGAATTTTGTCAGATGCAGTAGTTGCAACCGCTCTGGTAGACATGTACGCAAGTGTGGAAGCATACACAAGGCAGGCGAACTGTTTGACAATGTTCTTCAAAGAAATTTGGTCTCATGGCCACAGTTGTAGGATATGAACAAAATTGATTAAGAAAATGGAATTGGTTAAAAATGAAAGCATTAAAAATGGATGATCCACTTAGCACTCATTGTATGTAGGCGATTCTCATAGTTCAATGAAGCATCGAGACCCATCCCAATACTACTCTTGCTCAAACCCACTTAGCTTACTATCCCATTTACAAATCCTTCAGTAAAGAGCTCCTCTATCTTATAAATTCATAATCAGGAGGTATTTTCTCTAGTTGGAAAATTATTATATTGTTATCAAGATTCAATTATGTAATTTTTGAGTCTGTCTCTTATGAGGATGAATAGTCCTTTTATCACTCATTACATCTAGATGATGTTCATAAGGGTGAGGCATCGAGACTTCCCAGGAGGTCACCCATCCTAGTACTACTTTGAGTCAAACATGCCTAACCATGGAGTTTCCCACAAGATCAAGCACACTTGAGTTAGAGTAGTGCTAGGATGGGTGACGTCCTAAAAAACCTTTTATCCATCCATAATGGCTTAATCTAGACTACCCTCATCAATAGCATATATTTTAAAATCCCTTTTAAGATTCCTCCATTCTATTTATCACCCCTATGTGCTTAACACCCATCAGGGCTAGAACATAGTGTGCACAGTTGCACCCTTCCTATCTACAATTAATTCTCTAAAAAAATATCATTGCAATATTCTCCCCTAATGTTTCAGCATTTCCTAACCACCACTTACCAGAGTCTTGACAATAGAATCAAATGTTGAAAATAAATCTAAGATCAAAGTAATAGTTTACCCTAGTGTGATAAATGGGGAAGAGGATTAGAACTCATGTTGTGGGTTATATATTAATGTGTATAATGTAGATAACACAAGTAAACATCCATTCATATACCATTAGTACATATATCAAATCCATCATCCTTCTTATATTCATTATATAGTATAATGTGATACATAGCTATTAGTTAATATATATTTTCTTCTTAGACAATAATCTCAATACATATTAAACATCCATTGTCATCTCTCTATATCTATCTATATCTCACATACTCTTATCTATCTTTTGGTTAGCCTCATTTTAACCCCATAAAAACTAAACTTTTTATGTCAAATTGGCAAGTCTCACCATGTGTCAAATACCTCTGTTAAGTTTCTCTTAGTCACAAACATTCTAATAATTCTCAAATATCAAATTTATTGCCAAAATTGAGGTCATCAATTTGCATTTGTACTTGCAAAATATTGGCATTGCATGTTTCTTGTCTCTAGTTTGACCTAATCTAACTGAAACAATTAAATCAAGATTGAAACTAAATAATTTTACAAAGATATTCTTGAGTTTGCTTAATGTGATGTGGCAATTTTTTAGGTCAAAACATCTTTTCATTTTGGATATTTTAACTTTATAAAATTTCATTATGCAATTTACAAAAACAATTAAAATGCAAGTTTTGGAAAGGCTAGAGAAAAAATATTTAATGGAAAATTTTATAGAGTTATTATGTATGATGTGATGAATTTTCAAGTCAAAATATATTTTTAGTCAAGAGATATGAAATTTTTGTGTTTGCTCAACATTTTGTATTGATTGGATGAAGTCATAATCTTCAAAACATTTCAAATACCCTTTTCATAACTAAAACAATGCTTCCAAAGAAAAGCTCTTAAACCAAGTTTGAAGTAGAAAAGCTCTTAAACAAAGTTTGAAGTGTTTGTTGGGAATTTTATGAAGTTTTGAAACCTATGTCGAGGCTCGATGAAGTTGTCAAAACCTAACAATGCCTTGATTTACATAAAGAAAAAGAGCCAATAGAAACAAATGGAGAGATATGCCAAAGGTTTGGAAGGTTTTCATAACCTCATTTTGAGATGTTAAAAACTAGTTTCAAAGATTTAATGAGTTTTGACAATCATTACAAAAGCTACCAACCTCCACCATGCTACACGTCCCATGAAATTTGTCTATGTTTGCAAGCGTCACAACTGCCATTCCATGGAAACACCATTGTTGCAGGATATATATAGAATGAATCTATTGAAAAGGATTTAGAAACTTTTCAGAAAATTCAATCGTTGGCTGTAAAGCCAAGTTCCACACCTTCTATTGTGATTGCACATGCACTGGTAGACGTGTCTGTAAAATGTGGAAGCTTAAACGAGGAATGTGAACTGTTTGATAAAATGACTTAAAGAGATGTATCTCATGGAACACAATGATTGCATATCTAAAGAAAAAGGCATTGGAAACCTTCAAATACATGCAAATGGCTTCTGTAAGGCCGAATCTCACAATCTAGTTTACCAGCATCCTCTCAGTCTATGGCAAAATGAAAGCTTTGGAATAGGGTATGGCAATCTATCAAAGAATAATGGAATGGGGGTGCAAATCCCCTGTATCTTCAAAAAATGATGACTTTTCTGATGATGATTCTAAATTTGAAATTAAATATGAGCTTCTATCAGATAGCTTGGCTGAAGCTTGGGATGGAGTAGAACAGCCTTGGATGACTGTCAATTATGGTACACATGAAATTCTTGTAAGGGAGGAGGGGGGAAACAATAATGGCCAAGCTAACAAAACTCAAGTCCAAGAGCAGAATATAGCCACTTAAACTCCACCAAAGAAAGACTGTTTGGCATCTCATACTCCTGTTGTATCTGTACATGACAATAACGAATCAGAAGCAAGTAGTTTCATTGACTTCAACCATTACGTCACAAGATCTGTCTGGGGCTCCTGAAACTGAAGAGGGTATTGGAGATACTGAAACCAGAGAACGGAGGGAACGTTCCTTTGAGGAACTTGAACAGTTGATGCTTGAGATGGCAGCCATATGTGAAATCTTGAGATTGAAGCCAGGACAGAAATGGCTGCTAAACTAGCCTTGAAAATGGCCTCCACTTTTGCTGACAAGGACGAAGAAGATGACGATTCCGATTGAAAAGATACCCAAGTTGTTGGATGGTAATGCTATTATCTTTGATGAGATGAAAGAATTCAATGAAGTTGGAGTATGACAAATTCTTTCCTTTATGTGTCTTTGCTCTATCTAATTTATTTTTTCTAAAAGGACTTAAATCACTTATTGTAATTTGAAGTTAGAAAACGAATTTTATTTTCAGAAAAGTTATGTAAAATATAATCAAATAAGGTTATTTTTAAATCATTATATTTTAAAAAATAGTTACAAGATAGTTATCAAAGGGAAGCTTATAAATATAAGACTATTTTTTATCGTAGGAGATTTTTAGAGAAGACTTATCAACTCAAACTTTGTATATAAGGGTTCTTAGAGTTGATTAACTTTACAGAGATAATACAAAAAGCATTGGGATTATATGTTTTGAGTGTTTTTTTGCATTATCATTACTAATTTCTCATACGTTAAATTGGTAAAACCTTTGTGTCATTGCGGAAATCACTAGTCATCTACTGAAGCATTAATACAAACTATACAATCGATGCATGAAGAAACATAATCATAACTTGGTATTTTGATTTGAATTGTTGATATAGCTTATCTCATAGTGTGTGAGTTTTGTATGGCATTCTCCAATTGGTGTCATAGTATCATACTTATTACTGTCGTCATTCATCATATAAATATGAGAATGTGTATTATAATTTTATGATCTGAGTCCTCTCTATGTTTGTATAAACATGCGAAACTCAAGTTGGTATTCATATCTCTACAACAAGGGTCTTTGTAAATCATTTTTCTTGTATATATGCACAATACATATATGTTCATGAATGTATAGTTGTATGTCTCTTTTCATGTCCCTTCATGTTGGTGTCTCTTTAGAGTTATCGTACAAGTATTTTGTACATGTCACACTATGGTTCTCTTAAATTACAATCACTTTGTCTATCACTATGCTACATAGGGGTGTGCTCTCTTACTATAAGCCTTTGGCACATTTGTAGGTTTTCACCTCTGGCCTCTATTAGACATCCCTTTTAGATTTTCAACCTAATAGGAGTGGTGCAACTCTGTCATGCCAATAAGTATGTCACTGCTTAGTCCTTCCTTTAAGTCACCACTTGATCCTTCTACTCCTTATAGTGTCATAAGTTTACCTCCTTGTCACCTTACAATCCCTTCATCCATTATTTCATCTCTTTCTTGTGATAGATTTACTTCTCTTCCACTTATAATGACATGTCACACTTTTACCTAATTTTCCTACTATAACAAGTGTAACCTTGCTACCTAATTTTGTTGATTTATCATAACCACTTTCCCTTCTAGCAATAATTGTAGTGTCCCTCCAGTTGCGACACTCTGTTTTAGTTTGATTCAGTTTGATAAATAGATGCTTTAGTTACTCATGATACTATGTTGTTTATTTTTAGTTATGACTCCGACATTCTATTGTTTTTATACTCTGTGGATGATACGTTTGACATCCTAAACATCTGAATTATGTTTGCGAGCTGACATTATGGTTGGCACGTGTATGATATGGTTTATGTTGTTTATGAGTTTTTATGAGGTTATTATGATGAAATGGTTGTTTTGATATATAATGCTCGTCAGTTTTGGTGAAGAAAACAGTGTAGCACTACTCACTCATGAGTACCTTGCTACGCTGTGACTCTTCTTCACAGTGTGTTTTTTGATATATGTTTATATGTTTAACAGTGATGTTTTATGAAGTTACAGGTATCAGGTATCAACTCCACCCACTTGTCAGGTCTGAGCGTACCCTAATCCAATGAAATTATGTTGATCTGGAGATAGTGTCAGGTCCTCATTTAAGCCATCGTTCTTCATTGAACGAGTCTCTATTTGTCACCTGTTGTTGTTGTGTAGTCTATTTTTGTTGTGTCGATCTTGTCTGTATTGTTTTGTTTGGGAATTTATTATTTTAGTTAAATGATTATTTGTTAATATATTAGATTAAATGTTTATGAACTTATGTTTATGGTTTAATTTGTTAATCTAAATTAAACAAGTCATTTAATTAAAAGAGAATGTTAATTTTGTAAAAAGGTATTTAAATAAAAGTAATTGTTGAATTACTTGTGCAAATAGATATTTTAAAAGAGATAGTTTTCAATATGTTATAGAATCTGGATTTGGAGTTGAAAATGTGATCTGGATTTAAATGGTTGAGTTAGAACTGATTGATCAATTTTGGAATGCATGATTTACAATTAGTTAAGCTTTATGTATTGGAGTTAATTAAAATGCATTAAAAAGTTTATGGGTGTGCAATTTTCATTCACGACAATATTCTGGAAGAATTTTTTCACGACAATAGCTTTTGGAAAAAATTTGCACGGCAGTTGTTTTGGAAAAAATTTCATCTCAAATTTGTTTGCAAGCATATTATTGGGTTGGATTGTTTTGGATTTCATCATCAAATAGCTAGTGTTTTGAGCAGGATTGATAGAAGCTTCAGATTTTTTTTTCAGCTCAGTTTTCAAGCATTTAAAATAGGTTCCCTTCTTGTTTTGCAATATTTTTGTCTGTATTTTCTGAAAATTTTGCTTGAAGGCTATCCGTTTGGAATGGTATTGCTTATATGTAGAAAATAATTTCTATATCAACCTGCACAAACATTTTAAAGGAAATTGTAGAAAATTAGTGTCGATATAAAGACATTAGGGAAATTGACTTTTGTTTCGTTACCTGTAGCCAAATTTTTACACAAAATTCTCATTCCTTAATCTTGCAATTCTTGATGTAGCCCACACTTAATTCTTTAATTGTGGCTTAATGTCTTTTAGCATTATAAAACTCTTGTGTTGATGAGAACTTCTCTTCCCAATGGCGTCGTTCTACACATAGATATTCAGATCTAATGATTACCGTAACAAGCATTTTCTTATGCAATTATTCTTTCAGACCAAATTTAAACCACACTTACTCTTTTCCTTATTTTGTTTGAACCCTCTTCCTCATGCAAAATACAAGCGCAGCTAGGTATCTACTTTGTCTTCTCCTTGTAGATTTACTAGCACTGTTTGGGGAAGATTTCTATTAAAAAGAAATTATGAGTTTGATTTTCTTCGATTACCATTTGAAACAATGGTAAAAGATTGCTTCTTTTTAAATAATTTCCTCTAAAATAAATCAAGGGACGAATTCGGTGGTAGTGAGTCTTTACAAATTCAATGGTTATAATCTAGTTTCCATGTAAAACTCATTTTGTGCATGCTTATAACG
Source organism: Sequoia sempervirens (assembly GCA_007258455.2). NCBI lineage: Eukaryota > Viridiplantae > Streptophyta > Pinopsida > Cupressales > Cupressaceae > Sequoia > Sequoia sempervirens. The sequence goes on from VDFB02255149.1 coordinate 27,627, forward strand.
AATGTTTGTTATTGCATGAATATGTAGTACCCCTCCAGTTGCAATTATGTGTTTCAATTTGCTTATTGTTGTTTTAAGTACCTTGATTTATTTTGGGACTCAGCCATGCAAGAGTTGTTTGTCACCTTAGAGGTGTGTGAATTGTTCAATGATTGGGATACGAATGAGATATGTTCTATTATGGCATTGTTTTATATGCATGTTGGCAATCCTTGGTATTTTGATGTGTCATGTTTAAATAGGAAGAGTGGCTTGCGATAGGGGCTGGAACCCTAAGTGGTTGCCAGGGTAATCTATCATGGGTTTTTGTGATCTAGTGGAAACCTAATTAATGTAGTTAGGGTTGGGTGATAATCATAATATAATTCAAATAATTTGTATGCCTCACCTAGTGCCTTAATGCTCGTTTAGATTAAGGGTAGGTTGGGAAGGCCTAGAATGGCTTGGTCGTTTACCTTGTTTTCCTGAAAGGTAATTTAACTCCACATGAGTTTGTCTAGGGGTCGGGAATCGGTAGAGACTACCAAGGTAACTCTAGATGAGGGTCGGTAGTCTAGGAAGATTCACCAAGGTAACCTAGAACAACTATGTGATGACACTCTGACCTAAAGCATGTTTGTAGTCTCTTGTGTAGAGTTAACTATTGTAATATGGTCATCTCTGGAAGCATATGTTGTGATTACTATGGTTTGATGTGGTCATGTTGTTATGTGATTGTCAGCCATGTAGTGTAATGCCTATTCTTTGTCAAGTTTGTATGCTTGTTTTGTGGACCTATCATTATCTCCTAGCACAAAGGGAGTGGATCTTCGAGTTCCACGCAGTTGGGAGGAAACCGTGCTATTTCCTCTATTGGGAACTCTTACAGATGTTGTTATACTTGAATAACATTGTTCGTGGAGCAGGTTCCTGATTCTTTATTGTTTGTGATGTTGGACGCTAAGCGTACTCATGCACGAGGCTAAAAAATGTGACATGTTCTTCATCTTTATTGTATATTCTCTTGATGTCTATGAAAGAACTTTTGTAATAACAATATATTGATATGAGATTTATTATAATCTCACTTGATGTAGTCTAGATATATAAATATCTTGACTGTATAAAGTTTATGAAATTGGATCATTCATGAATATGTTATGTACTTATGCTTTTTATAAATTTAGTATTATGATGCGATGTTCTTATTTGTAATGTTTAAATAACGTTGTCTTGGAATCCTTAAAACATTTGTGTAAACGAATGACTTTTAAGAAAAAAATTATTCGGTTAATTTGTTCTTTACGCTTTGTTTTAATGAAATCCTTGGCAAGGTGTTACAGAATCTACATAGTCTCCTTGTTTAAAAGAACCCATATGATTTTATGTAATTAGAGTTTGTCCCAGGCTGCAGTGTTTGATCATAATAGAAAATGATGTTGCAACTATTAGCACCGCTCATCATTAATTTGACAATCTTTTGAATTTTTCTTTCACCATATACCAACTTGAATGTATATCACTTCCTTGTGCGCGTCCACATTAATTTTGGGTTATTTTTTGTTATACTATTTCTTTAAATTCTGTAATCTATCATATCCTTAATCTGCGCCTCACATGTTCTTGATTCTTAAATTGATAATATTTTGATTTAAATTCCTGTGCACCACCTCTATGTTTATTGTCTGAATTCTAAATCTGTGGCTACCATAGAAACATCTGTCCTCCTCCTCATCTAGCACGGCTAGAGATACCCTTTCTATTTGTTAACAAATTTCCTTAGCAATCGTATACAAATCTTTGGTCTCCGTGGCTAGAAATGTTCAATTGGATATGATGTGTAGCCATCTCTCCATTATGGTGGATTCTTATAATTCTAATATTCTAGTTTATTGAAAATTAAAGTTTTGAGATCTATAAAGTGTTGTATGGAAATAATATGTAACTAAGCGAAGTGTCATGTAATACATGCCATTATAGCTCTTATTATATATTATTTTCCTTTGAGTCGTTATATTCATGCAATTCAAATCAATATTGCTTATATTTAACATCCAGTTCTAATATTAGTTTTAAACCTCTGAAAATCTTATAATGTTTGCATAAAGTTAACTGCTAGATATGATTAGCACTGTCTATGGCGTAGTTTTTTTTTTTCTATGACTTCGCATAATAAGTGAAGTAACATGCACAACATGGTCTTCTTTACCCAACTCATGCATAGTATATAACATGTAGTCTTTGTTTGTTTTAAAATTTGTTAGACTTATATTAACTGTTGTTATTTCCTTGCTGAGTACACAAATTTCTGTGTTCTTAATTTGTTTTAAACATCTGATTTGAATGGTAATTATATGATAGATTTATTAATGAAGTAAATTTATAATATTCATAATTAGGAAAGCCTTTGATTATTATTTTTTTAGGAAAGATTTAAGACATTTATTGTTATCAATATATATATATATAGGTGATCCCACAATAGTGGTTTACAATTTTTGACCAAATTAGACACTAAAATATATTTTTTTAACTAAATCTTCACTTTCGGGCACCTATAGCAGCTAAACCATGAGAAATTTGAAGATGATGCAAACTAGAGTTTCCTGACATTTTTTCTGTAGATTCTAAATATATTTTTTCCAAAAATTTTGAAATCAGATTGCACTTCTTTTTCCATCTCCCTTGAAAACTAGTTTTTTTCATAAAACAACATTTTTAAAAGTGACGCTCACCGTATAACGCATAACCTCTTTTCCATGAAGGATTAAATTCTAATTCTTTCAAAATTAGATTTGTAACTTCGATATCTAGTGCTTCCGCTTGGTTAGATAGTTTTTTATTGAATTTTTTTTCTTTAATCAAGTTTTGAAGTCAAACCAATTATAATTTAGACATAACGCGACCGTATAACACGTAACTTTTTTCGTATGTATTGAAATTCAATATATATTTTTTTGTTGGATCAAGGACTCCAATATCTGGTGCACTCATATTTTTCAAAAATAAAAATTGATAATTTTCTATTTTTCCACATGCGCAGAACATCGAGCTTGATTTTTTGGTAAAAAACCTACATTCACAACAAATAAATTTTTTTTTAATTAAAATTATACTTTTTTGGAATCTTATAATAAGGACTACATACTTAGGAAAAAATAAATTTTAAATGAATTCATTTGATCCAACAAAAGGTAAATCAAAAGTGGTTTTTTATCGGTATTTTGATAGGTGTAAAGGAGACTTCGTTATAGGTATGGTTTAAAACTAGCGGGGTTCTATCTAAGGGGGCTTGGTCTAAGGTGGTTTGATCAAACCCTATTCAATTGGAATCCTTTAATGGAAATTTTCAAGGCTTAAATCAGTATACTTTCTAAAAATATGTGATTTCAGCAAAAATTAGGATCTCTCAGAAAGTGTAAACCACTATTGTGGCAGAACCCATATATATATATTTGTTAATGATGTTATTTTAGTGAGAGGAATATTTTTAAGTTTTATTTTAAAAGAATATTCATACTTAGTATTTGTGATTGTGAGTTGCTAAGTTTCTAGAGGCTAGGAAGTGAATTTGTGATGTAAACTTTTGATGCATGAACATCATTGTTCTTATACTTTGATTTGTTTTGAGACTAAGTCGTACATGAGTACCTGTTATCCTGATGGTACATTTGAAATGTTTATTGAGTTGTATCATGATTGAAATATGTTCTTTCATGGTTTCATTCAACATATATGATGGCTATCCTTGTATTTTGATATTATGTCATGTTATAGGAAGAGTGGTTTGCGGTAGGGGCAGAAACCCTAAATGGTTGTCTAGGTAACCTATCGTAGGTTTTGTAATCCAGTGAATTTAATGTACTAGGGGTTGGGTAGTATTTAATATTAATTCAGATAATTGTATGCCTCAACTTTCACCTTAATAATTGTTTAGATTGGGGTAAGATTGAGAAGGCCTGGAATGGCTTAGTCACCTATCTTGTCTTCTTGAAAGATGGAACGACTCTGCACTAGTTTGTTTAGGGGCTAAGAATCGGTAGAGATTTCCAGGGTAACTCTTGGAGAGGGCCGGTAGTATAGGAAGATCCACCAGGGTAACCTATCCCAAACTGTGTGATGACACTCTTTGCCTATTGCATGATTGTGGTCTCTTGTGTAGAGCTAACTTTAGTTGTGTTCTTGCCTCTGGGAGTTTGTTATGGTTTTGACATCGTTATGTCGTTATGTGAGTGTAAGCCAAGTAAATGTTTTATTCTGTCTTTTTGGTTCTTACTTTTTTGGACCTGTCATTATCTCCTAGCACAGAGGGAGTGGACCTTCGGGTTCCACGCGGTTGGGAGGAAACTGTGCTATTATTCACCATTGGGTACTCCTACAGATGTTGCTATACTTTGATAGCTTTGTTCATGGAACAAGTTCCTGTTACTTCATTATTCGTGATGATGGACATTGAACGTGTTCAAGACATGGATGTTAGATATGTTAAGATTATTACCCTCTTTGTATTCTTACCTCTTTAGTATGGGTATACTCTTGTATCAATATTATGATGTATCTAGAGATTTAGGAAAATCTCACTTGATGTAATCTGGATATATAAATATCTTAACTGTATAAAGTTTATGAAATTGGATCATTCATGAATATTTTATGTACTTATGTTCTTACAAATTTAGTATTATGATGTGATGTTTGTAGTGTTCTTTAATCAGCTCAATAACTAGGAACATGAATTCCTCTACACAAGGATTGAACATCACAACTGGCAGTCATGACCTACTAAAGAACCTTATTTAATTATCAACCCAGGGACGTAAACTTGAAATGGGATAGCACAAGATATGCACTAATCACCCTTCCAGACATACATGATTCCTAAAATGCCTTATAATGGAATTTAAGTACTAGAAACAACTTTACTGTTTAACTTTGCTTGGAAATGAAAAACTCGAAAGATAACCTATTCTGCTCCTAGTGGCTGCAGGAATAGTTGACAGCTCTGTGTTTGTGCCAGCTATAGGAATAGTCACATTAACCTCTATGAAGGGAAATGCAACTATTCTAACTTGCAGAATAAAAGTATGGACAATTCCCTAGATGGGCCCCCTTAGGTAGTGCCAAAAGCAGACAACATATTAGGTGAAAAACTTCATAAGCTTTATTGATTCAATGCAAAACAAGTATATGGCACAATCTCTTGGCTAAATTTCTAAGACTGAAAGTGTGTTACAATAGCAATTTTTTCCAGCCCCTTCTCTGAAGGAGAATGGGCTATTTATTGAAAACTAATCCTAACTACTAACCAACCTTCCCTTATAAAATGGGAGGCATTTATTACATTTAACCAACTTAAGTAAAGAGGTGAATGACAATGCAAGAACTAAGTCAAATTGGTTTAGCAGTCTTAAAGCACCATCATCCTGGATTCATGCACCACCAAGACGACTGGCCTAGATTTCTAGAACACTCTCCCTGCATGGCGGATGAGTTGAAACTGTCTCCTCATCTTTTGTTGTTGAACCAGTCTTTATGGATTTGGTCTTTAATTCTTCAAGTGGAAATTGATTTCCCTTCCTTCAATCGTGGTACCTGCAAAATATCTCGCCATCTTTTCCTGAGGAAGAAGGTTAGCTCAACACGTTCATCCTTTAAGACAATCCCTTACTTTATTCATTCATTCATTAAGTATTAAACTAAGGCAAACATTGTTTCAAATATGGCTGCAGGAAGTTTTGGTAGTGGAGGCTGTAGGAAGGTTTACATGATCACAAAAAGCCATAAAGTATTTATCAGACTAATAAAACATTAAAGGTAATAATCATGGGACTTCTTATCACAATATACTCATCATATTTAAGTCATAAAAAGGTCTATATCCTATCCCATAAATAGACTGAATGTTTGTTTTAGCATAATAAAAACAACAAAGTATTTATAAAAGTATGATCAAAATGTGCCAAAGACTTGGCTCATCAATGTTCTTATTTGTAATGTTTAAATAACGTCGTCTTGGAATCCTTAAAACATTTGTGTAAACGAATGACTTTAAAAAAAAAAAAAAACCTGTTAATTTGTTCTTTACACTTTGTTTTAATGGAATCCTTGGTGGGGTGTTACAATAATTTACTACATTATTTTCCTTTTCCCCTCCACCATACATTCTACTTGAACACAAGGGTTCCTATTTTAAAACAACTAATTAAAATGATATAATTTTTTATTTCATATAAAATATTAGATTAATGTTATGATAAAGATTTGAATATTTCTCCTCCTATAATGAACCTCAATTAACCTATACATGATTATTTAAATCTCTAAAATCAACAAACAATAATCTCCTTGTGAAGATATGTTTAGAAACAAATCTCTAACTAATAATGGGGTGCTGTCATAATAGTGGTTTACAATTCCTGAGAGGAATGAATTTTAGCTGAAATCACATATTTTTAGAAAATATAATGATTTAAGCCTTAAAAATTTCCATTTTAAGGATTGAAATTGAAGAGGGCTTGATCAAATCACCTTAGATCAAACCCCCTTGGATAGAACCTCGCTTGTTTTAAACCATACCTATAAATGCGTCTCCTTTACACCTATCAAAATGCTGATAAAAAATCACTTTTGATTTAGATTTTGGGGGATCAAATGAATTCATTTAAAATTTATTTTAAATGATTATGGTATACCTTAGAACAAGCTATCCAATGAATATAATTTTAATATGTTTTGGTTTTGTTATGTATTTGTTTTTTAAGTTTTATTAAACGTAGGTTTTTCATCGAAAATGAATTTCTTTATTCTTCACATATGAAAAATAGAAGATTATCAAAAAAAATTTTGAAAAATATGAGTGCACCAGATATTGAAGTCCTTGATCCAACAAAAAAAAAAAAAAAATTTGACATATACAAAAAAAGTTACGCATTATACAGTCGCAATGTGTTAGAATTGTAATTCATTTGACTTTAAAACTTGATTAAGGAAAAAAATTCAATAAAAAACTATCTAGCCAAGTGGAAGCACTAGATATCAAAGTTACAAATCCAAATTTGAAAGAATTAGAATTTTATCCTTCATGGAAAAAAAGTTATGTGTTATACGGTGTGTGTCACTTTTTAAAAATGTTGTTTTGAAAAAATCTATTTTTAAGTGGGAGATAGAAAAGAGTGCAATTTGATTCCAAAAATTTTGAAAAAATATTTTTAGAATCTACAGACAAAATTTGATGAGACTCTAGTTTGCACCATCTTCAAATTCCTCATAGTTTAGCCGCTATAGGTGCCCGAATGTGAAGATTTAGTTAAAAATAATAATTTCAGTGTCCAATTTGGCCAAAAATTGTAAACCACTATTATGGGATCACCCAATGGTTGCACTTGATCATTTGATCATATGATGCACTCTATCACCCACCTTGAACTAATGCTCAACATGGTGTTGATAATGTTTTCTCTTGTACTTGTATCAACTCTATTTTAGTTTCTCGTAAACATTTAATGTGTGATTATAATATATGTTCAATGAATTTTCCAATCCTTTAAACATCTAATTCTCATTTCCTCCATCCTTGCATGAATTTTCTACCACAACATATAAGGGAATAGGAGGTAGGTAACCAAAATATGTCTCAAATGGTGACAGATTGGTAGAAGTGTGTATTTCCTAGTTCTAGGAGTGTTATATGTAATCAAGACTCTCATCGCATGTTCTTGGATACCTCTAATTGTGCCTCCTTAATAACTAAGCCAACCTTATATCAACAACTTTAATTTTCCCATCTATTCCAAGATCGAGAGCAATGGAATTTTTTAAATGGGTGTCCACCTTATGCCAAAAACACTCCAAAATTTTCCTAAGAACCTTGAATCCACTTTTGATGTCATACTCTTAAGTAAACTAAAATAAACATAACTAGTAATTGCACCTTGGTGTGCAATGGGTACGTCGATGATTTTTTGTTAATTTAGAATTTGTATGGATATAGCTTAGTATTTGACATTAAGTATAGTAGAATGTAAATTGTGAAATGCTTTGAACTAAGAAGAAAAGCAATTTGAAATAAATGTTTTTTTTTTATGTAGGAAGATTAAATAAAAGTGCTTATTAATGATGGTATATATATACATTATTATAATGTTTGAAATTGAATAATATTGAGTATACATTTAAAACATTAAATTAATTGTTCTGCATTATTATAATATAATTTATAAACTATGAATATTGGTGAAAATTTAGAAACAATATTTAATTCTTTACTTTCTTTCTTTGTATTATTTTGATAAGCTAAATTCAGTGTATTTAAATATGTTTTTATAAAATATAATAGTTTTTTTATTTATATAATATAAAAAAAATTGACCTTTATAATATGAATGTCAAACATATTTTCTAGTGGAAATGTAGAAATAATATTCGATTCTTTGCTTTCTTTATTTCTTTCTTTGATTATTTTATATTGAGTTCATCGAGCAGTTAGATCTTTTTCAATAGTCTTGCGTCATGCTAACACATTATCAATCGTTGATGCCTTTATAATATGATTTATACAATTTGAATATTAGTGGAAAATTAGAAACAATATCTAATTATTTGCTTTATTTCTTTGTATAAAGTGCAATGATTAATTAGATAAGGTAAATTCAATGTAGTAAAATATTTTTTATAAAATATAATCATTACTATTTTAATTTGTAAGATATAATAATTATGGTTTTTTGTTATTTCTTTTTTACCTTTATAATATGAATGTAAATCATATTTTCTAGTAGAAATGTTGAAAAAATATCTGATTCTTTGCTTTCTTTCTTTGTATAAAGTGTTTTTATTTATTTTTAATATTATTTTCATTTATTTTATATTGGGTTCATCGAATGGTTAGATATTTTTCAATGGTCAACCATCATTCTACCACATTCTCAATTGTCGATCATTAAATTCAATTGGTAATTTTTATAAATGGAACATTTTCAGCATAAAAATGTGTGAAAACTAAACTTAGTCACATTCTTACTTATAGGTTTCTTTTTAATAAAATAAAATATAATTTCGCTAAATCTATCAACCACCAAAAAATTATATTCATGTCTTACTTGGACATTGGTAACCTTCTTAAAAATTCCATATAAATACTCTATCATAGATAAAACATATAGGTAATGGATAATACAAACCCAACTTGTGATTATTAGGTTTGTAAATGCTACATATTTTATAACTCATAAATTTTTGAGACTTTTACTTGAATATATGGCTAGTACACATACCATTGAAGGTTATATATGATCTTGGCATCCCTAAAATGTCTATCAAAATTGGATACGAGCCTCTCCCAAGATAAAAATTTATTTCCTTGGGCACTCACAATTTCCCCATTAAAAAAAATAAACCCTATTACAAGTGGATCAATTTTAGTTACAAAATCATTAAATTTACCTTTCTTTTGTTGCTTGTAAAACTCTTAAAATTCCTCATCATGTTTTTGATTATATAAATAGTATTTATAAGGCATTGTACCCTTTACACAATGAGCCCAATGGGCCAAACAAGATCAAGTCCAAGGAAAACAACAAAAAACCAAAACATTAACAAATGCAACAGACGAACAACCGGCCAAAAAACCCAATAGATGAAGCAACAACAGACTAGCTAGCATTCTCCCACTTTTGGGAGAGGAGGTTGACAACATCCTCCCTAGCCTAGTAGGGACCATCCTACGCGGCCTTCTTTTCCACTTCATCCTTAAGCACGGTAGAGAGGGTGTTAGCTACACAATGGACCAACTTGATAGTGAGCCTAGACAGACCACAAAGTTTCTTCTCAATCTTCTCCACTCGTTCCAAAAGCCCATGTTGATCCTCCCCTTTCTCCACAGTCTTCGAAATGGTAGAATGCTCCAAGCCCTAAGGGTTCGAGGACTGGGAAGTCGAATTCTCTTTCAGCATTTTGTTGAGGTCTGAAAAGTGGCTAGGTCCTTCAACAAACTCCTCCTCTTTGTTAGTGTCCTCCTTATCCCCTTTGTTGTCGAACCACTCCTAATCAGTAGAAATTTTACTAATCTACACCTTCTTTTTGTTTTTAGCCAGTCTACCAGATCTCTTGATGCTAGTATTTTCGACCCCAGTCTCCACAGTAGCAGCAACCACAGTACCCCCTTTGGAGTCTTTTCTTACCCTATTCTTTTTGACACTATCAGTGGCCGATTGCTCCACTAAATCCTTCCCCTCATCCTTAACATTCCTCTTAGCAGTAGGTTTGTTGTTAGTATTTGGTAGGCTACACTTAAGTTCGCAAAGACCAATTGTAGCATGAGATTGGACTATCCCCACTGGGTATGTGCAGGATCATGATGGACCAAAAAGTGGCAATCTGATGGGTATGTGGCTGATGACTTTTTTTTACCCAAAATTGATGAAACGAAAAGGTTTTTTAAATGATATTTTCAGCTTTCCACCAATATAAATTATGCTATACTTTGAATTTAATAAATAATAATTATTCATTTTCTATTTGAATTACGACTAAAGTCCTGATTGATAGGCTATTTGAAAATTTATCTATAGATTTCAAACGGTATCACATTTTTTGAATCTAAAACATGTGTCACATTCTATGGTTTTCATACTATAGAATTAAAAAAAGAAAATTTGAATTTCATGAAGTTTTGACCAAGTTAAGGTGGTTAGACATACAATTTTTTTTTTTTTAAAGTTGTAATAAAAATTCATAATTAATTATTTACTTGGAAAAAATTTACAAAAATATATGCATCACATCCAAAATGGAGTCCTCTACTTATATCTAAAATATTATAAAAAATTATCATTTTACTATGGTTAGGGTGGTCAAACAGACACCTACTTCTTATTTTTTCCCTGAAATTTAAGTACTATTGCATTGAAATTTCAAATTTTCACCAGATAGATTTTTTCTTTTTTTAAATAAACCTAGTTATTTAGAAACTACATTCAATTTTCTATAAATTATATTCTTACATATTTTTGAAATAATATAGATAACTTATTCAAATTTTTAAATCAATTTGCCTAACTTTGATTTTTTTGCCACTTAAGGGCCTATTTTTTCCATTATGATCCTGCGTATACCCCACAATCCCCTTTTTCTTTTTGGAAATCATTTTGGGTTTAGGGGTTTTAGTAATCACCAGAGGAGTTTTTCTTTTGGGACCCTTGGACTTGACCAGGGAAATATTGGTCTGAACTGGGGGTTCAATTTCCTTAATGTGGATAGCGGAGATGGGTTTGGGTGAGCAAAGAGTGAGGTGAAAATGATAGAGCCTCAAAATGAGGCCTTGATGGAGTGGTAGTGCAATGGGTTCCTCAAGGTTATTGGTAGTAGACTCAAGGCACTTCTCAACAGAGCTTTCCAAGTCAGTGAGTTAAAGAATGGGAAACTCAGCAAAATTTTATGATGAAGGTGGTTTAAGAGAGGAAAATGATAAAAATAAAAGTTTTATATCTACCCTCTAAAGTGACATACTTCATGAGAGTGAGAAAAACCCGGTCCCACAGCTACGAGAGAGCTTCTCTTTCAAAGCCAGATTGAGAGCGAATAGGTTTTTCATTACCCACAAAGAAGGCATTTAGGATTTCATTGTCCTCAGCCTTGGTATGCTTAGGGTACCTCTTCCCGATGCACGACAACTCGATAGCTTGGGAAATCACCTCCTCATTCACCTCAAAGTAAATACCACCCATGGAAACCCTTTGTTCTTTCGAGGAACTTACAAATTGTGTAGACATCTTTAAATCATGGCCAACCAAACTTTCCATCAAGGGCACTAGGCCACCTTCAACACATAAGTACCAAACTAGCGAGTCCTTGAGAAATTCCCCACAATTGTTAGGCTTCGTCCTCACCCTATCACCACCCATATCTTTGTTCTACACATTGGAAAACCAAGAAAATTGTGAAAGTAAAATGTTAGAATTTTTGAGAAAGTGAAAGGTTGCCCAAACAATTCCAATTTTAAACCAAACAAGACTACTTCGGGAAATCAAGATGATGTATTGGACACATGCTTGAAGAGTTAAATCCTAAAAGACAATCAACACATTCCCATTAATGGAAATCTTGAGACACCTGTGGCCAAGTTTGCAAGCAATTATGATATTGGATGGTTTTCCTTCCACGTTTCCTTTGCACCAGTACCAAAAAAGTTTAGCAACAGGGATAAATTTATAATTCCCCAAAATCCAACCATCTATCATTAGAAACTTTTTAGTAGAGTTGATAGGACAAGGAAAGAGCTTCACATCATAATTATTAGTCACATCAAATTTGAATTTAAAAATCTGCAAGGATATGCGAAGGCTGAGACAAGACCTCAAATAAATATTGCATAAGGTTCGTCCCAACTTGGTTGTTATTTGGTTGTACTCCCCACTCATAATTATCTCTTTATTATCAATCTCCACCCCTTTATTCAAATGATTCCACAAGTTTAACACCTCAACATTCAACTTCATCCACATCACCCAATAGACAAGTATGTGGATCCCCCAGAAGGCTAACACAAACTCAAAATTACATATTATCATGAACAATACACATGCCCTGCTCCTTAAGGATTAAACCTTGTATTCCTGACCGTAAGTTCCTCAAATTCCTCCAACACTTAGAATATCTCGAATGGGAGCCTAGGTTAGCCACATCAGCAACTTGATTACCCTCCCAAAAAATGTGGGTGGTAATCTTCATATTCAACTTAACCACCAAATGAAATATGTCTAACAAAATTTCCCTAGTACTCCAACCAAGTAATTTTCCATAATTAATAGTTTTACAAAATTTCCCTAGTACTCCAACCAAGTAATTTTCCATAATTAATAGTTTCAACCACAAACTTAGAATCCCCTTCAATATGCAAGTTCCTTATCCCCAGAGTGACAGCTAACTGGACCCCTTTCAACAACGCACTAGCTTTCGTAGTCATGGATGACTAAATTCCTATACCCCCTGAATAACTAGCAACAAACTTACCCCTGTAATCTCTGATTATGCCTCCTATGCTTGCCTTGCCCAGGTTTCCTTTGGCGGTGCCATCAAAATTTAGTTTATGTTAGTCACGGTCCGGGGGTTTCCAAATAGTATCTCATCTTGCTTGGGACATGGAGTCATCATAGGAGTTAGCATCAAGATTTTGGTGCCAAGCTTTAGCCATTTTAATTTCCCACTCAATAGGAGCTTTTTTTGGGATTTCCCCCCTAAAGATCAAAATATTTTCGAAAATTATCCTTTGCCCTATACCAAAACTTCTTTAGGGCTTATCTCAATAATTCTAAAAATCCTATTGTTCCTCTCCTTCCAAAGACACCAACAAATGATGGGGGGAACTTGATTCCAGATCTCACGATTTAAAGGGTGAAGGAATGGCCCATCCCAACTTGAGATAAAGGATTTTATGTCTTTATACATCATCCATTGTGTGCCCAATCTCTCCAAAGTCAACTCCAAAACACTAGCAACAAATGGACAATGCAACAGCAAGTGATCCACCAATTCTTCGTTGCATTTGCACAACAGGCATCTGTTAGGGATCTAGAATCCCCTTCTCCTCAAATTATCTTGTGTAAGAATTTTGTTATGGCAAGTTTTCCACCAGAAAAAAGTTTATTTTGGGATCATGTGCCTATTCCAAACCTGTTTCTAGGGTCCACTTTCGACACTCTGGATCGACAGTAGATTGTAGGCTAATTTAAGAGAAAGATTACCTTTTCGATCGTTAGTCCAGTAGAAATCATCCTCCATGTTGGATAGAGGTAATCTAGTAAGGGTGAGCATGTCCTGAAAAGACTTATCCAAAGTTAATAATTCTAGAGACAAAGGACCATAAAGAAGTAGGTCCTTCCACCTCCAAGCCCTGGGTTGGCCGAGGAGGTAATCTCTGATGTACAACCCAAAAAAGTGTTGAACCGGTCTCATAAGATTCTTGAAGTCAAAGAGCACCAAGGGGGTGTCTAACAACCAAGGGTCTTCCTAAAATTTGATAGTTTTTCCATTCCCAATCTTCCATTTCATCCCAGTCATGAGTAACCCCTTCATTTTTCAAATGTTCTTCCAAGCCAAAGAACCCAAAGGGTGATTATTAGACAGGCATTTGATCATAGGTCTATTGTGAAGATACTTGGAGTTACTAATCTTGCACCAATCCTTTTTATTCCTCGGTTGATCCAAGCCAACCTTAGTCATCAAGGCCTTGTTGATGCTAAGAATATTCCTGATCCCAAGCCCACCACAATGTTTGGGCTTATAGACCTTATCCAAGCTAACCAAAACAAACTTTTTCTTTTCCTCGATCCTAGACCAAAGGAAGTTCCTTTGAATTTTTTCCAACTTCTCAACAATGTATCTAGGGATCTTGAAGATGGAGAGGAAGTGTGAACCCCAATCCTAGACCTACATAAACATAACAAACAAACACAATATTAGATCCATATGCAAGTTAGAACTAAGATTCCCCATGAAATTCATCTACAATGCTCAAAATAGGAAGGAAAATGAACAATACAAGAAAAGTAATGAAATACTATTTAAACATGCAAAATCTCAATCCCATGGGGAGATTGGTGCCAATTTGATGTGGAAATCGGCCCTTTCCCAACTTCTTTGCAAGCTTGATGATCTTGATGAAGGTTGATCCACTTGGTGATGAAGAACAATGTGATTCCTTGATAAAATCTGCAATAACCTAGCTATGATAATGGAAAATGCTATGGAAATGGATGAAAGGGCTCTAAATGTGAAGATAGTAACTTTGCTCTAAGTTGTGTATCCAAAATGAGAAGGAAAACCTTCTATTTAAAGAAGAACAAGATGGAAGAATGAGAAAAATAAAGTAATGTGGGATCATTCAACATCCAATGGGCAAGTGCCACTTGTCAAGATGTGAATGGAGGAAGCTTGGGAACATTTTGATGAATGTGCACAATAAATGATATTAGGTGGAATTTGAAAATCATGAAATGACTTGTTGGAGGGAGAAAGGAATGAATTAAATGCCACTTGGCTCAATGCACAAGGACATGAAAGAGGGTTAAATGCTTTGTTGGAAGGACAAACCCACTTGGAGAGATTTTCAAACTTGAAGGAATATTCCCCTAAAGATGCCATGTTGAAAGAAAATAGAGATTTAATAAATCATTTAAATGTATTTTCATGTGAAAGTGGAAAAATCTAGAGGATTTAGATGATTAAGATTAAATTAATCAGAATTTGATTAATTTAATAGGAGATTAGGTGATTTGACAATTTGATTTATATTTTTGGATTGATTTAAATTAAAGTTGAGAGGAATATGATTTAGATTTAATTAAATAAAGGTTTTGATTTATTTAATTAAATAGAAACTAGGGGGTTAATTAAGTAACATTAATTTATTTAATTAGCAAGAGAGAATGACTTAATCAGATAAATAATGATTTATTTAATTAAGGGACAAAGGGTGATGATTAGCTAAGAAGATGATTTGAGTTGAAATGGTGTTAGTAATCAGGATCAAGTGTGTCGGTATATTTTCCATGTCTACATTTTGCCCCTCTTTGAAGCAAAGTACTTGTTGCGTTGGTTCAAAGAATAAATTGTCTCGATCAAAATTAAAAAAAAATATTTTCAAAATTTCCCCACTACTGCCTCGGTGAGAAGAAACATGCTGATATACTACCCCCTCGAGAGATTGGATGAAAATTTCAATTTTTGGGTGATCTTGCAAAAAAGGAGGACAAGGTGCCTGATGGGTCTAGAAAGGCTCCAAAATGCCACAAACGTGCAAAAATGCAACAAAACAATGCAAAATGGCCCTTGGTTGGGCGAAAACTGGATCAGGGGTCCAAAATCCTAGCTAGACGGCTAAACAAAGTCAAAAAACCCTAATTTTCAAGTTTAAATAGGCCTTGGGAGGCCACTTCTAGTTCATTTGCACACATAGCCCTTGAGATTCTACAATTTTGAGCTCTAACCCCTTTGAGAGATGGCGCAACAACCACTTCTGTGACATTTCGGATCAAGTACGAGTGCACTAGAGGCCGCCTGGCACTGGACCACCGGTGAGTCAACTTGACCTGACTTCATTTTTTATTTTCATGTGCATTTATTAGCTTAGGAAGTTATGTTTTTACCAATAGTCCAATATAGTGTTGCTTGAAACTTTCTTTTGGTGTCGTGCGGCCTCAAAATGCATTGCAATTTGGAGTTAGGGTTCAAACTCCAAATTGGACCGCATGTGAGAACTGTGCCTCAGTGAGCCACTTTGAAAATTAGGGTTTAGTATTAAACTGATTTACGATTCAAACTACACTGCAACGTTAGAGTTTGAGAGTTTTGGGCTCCTAGCAGCGTAGTTTGGAACTTTCAAATTGCATTGCACCTGCAAACAGCGACGCATATGTTGTTTCAAGCACGCTTGGGCAAATCAAGATCACAATTTTTTATGAACTTAATGTGGTGACTTTTCTGATGCAGGAGGAGGCAGAGATTCTTCATTCACGTGAGCGCAGATCCTCTATACTCAACAGATTGGTTGGCATGCACAAGCGACTTCAGGAGCACTTGGGGGTGATTGGCCTCTGGTACATTGCATATGCACCACCAATGAGGACTCATTTGGGTATGATGACAACGCTCGCAGAGCGATGGCACAACAAGACATCTTCCTTCCACTTTTCAACAAGCGAGGCCACAGTCACACTAGAGGACATGTGGCAGATACTTAGACTGCCCATCCATGGAGCATTACCTATGATGTGATGGGCCTTGAAAAGATTGTCTTTTTAGAGGGCCATATCGAGCTAGAGCGTTATAGGCTCACTGTGTCTCCTTTCAGTTAGTCATAATGGCCATCATTTCAGTCTCATTGCACCAGATCAGTGGGGCCGATACTTCAGTTTTGGATGGGGGCTTGCTTAGGAGCTGATGGTCTGAAGACATGTATGCTTTGCATGGGGGCTAGTACTGCTGGCCTCATTGTATTGAGATTTGCTTGAGTTCACATATGGCGAGGGCAGAGCCATCAGGGCTGGCATTACACTTCTCCATATCTGGGCCTGGGAGCACATCGTTATGATCTGCCTGAGAGTTGTGGTTGTTGATATGGAGCTAGACAATCCAGTTGTTTGGAAGTACAAGGGAGGTGTTTCATTTACACACATGGGACAATACGAGATTCCTCATTGGAGGAGAGTTTTGGATTATATGCGAGTATTCGCATGGCGGCCATATCTTGGATGGCCCACATGGTACGATGATGCCCAAAAACTATTTTTCACTCGATAGGACTGGTTGATGTAGGGCCATGAGCACACTATGATTGAGTGATACCTGCCTGGTCAAATATAGAGACAGTTCGAGAAGCCTTAGGACAAACCCAATGACCAATACATCATGATATTTGCATGGACTATGAGGGAGTCTTCGTGGGGCTGATACATTCCAATGTAAGAGGCCATCGATTCTTTCAGATAGTTGGTGGCCAAGCCATGGCCATATGATCAGGGTCAGGCCGATGCAGGGACTAATTAGGCCTACAAAGACTAGTTCAGGCCACCTCTTCGGTTGATAGTGCTAGGGACACCATCGACACGACGCAGAGCAAGAGGCAAAGGGGAAAGATGAGGTTGGGACCAGGGAGGCCGAGGGGATAGAGACAGATAGAGGGGTCGGGGTAGAGGCGGGCTAGACCAATAGCTAGATCAGGATAGAGGGCCATAGAATTAGCCATGACAGGATGCACCGAGGTAGGATCAAGACCAGGGGTGGTAGGAAAGACAGGAAGATCAACCACCTCAGTGGGATCAGGGACCCCCACCACCACCTCCACCTGATTAGATAGATGCCCATATACAATAGTTGTAGGCTCAAGTTGTTGCTTTGATAGCAGAGAGGGACCAACTACAGCTAGAGAGAGATTAGGTTGTCCAGCAGAGATAGGCCACAGAGCTTAGGGCAACACAGGAGATGGGCCGCAGAAAGCAACTCGAGAGAATGTCCACCTCCTCCTCCTGGAGTTCAATTTCATTACGCGCATACAAGGAGGCAGTTTGAGAGGCCGATTATTACAGAGTCCATTATCATCAGGTCGTGCCCCGAGCATCCAGGGTCCCAGACTTTTCTCAACAGACGGGTTACAAATCCCTGAGGATCACGAAGAGAGACAGCCTGTCGAGGGTGAGGGAAGCTAGCAGGGTTAGCCTATTTTTTTATCAGAGACATCATTCTTTTGTGCCCTACGGGCTCATTTTTTGATAGCCCCATGGGCGTTTGTACTTTATGTATTTGATACACTCTTTGTCTGGATTTTGTACCATGATAGTATTATTTTGTGATATATATGAGATGAGATAATTTGACCTGCTATGATGTGATATGTCCTATTATATTTTATGCATTATGGATGGATTTTACTTTCTATATGTGATGGTCCATATGTGATGCAATGATTCTATCTTATGTGATGCTATGTGATGATGATGCTTTTATGGATGCATTTCTTTTTCAATATCTTTTCTATGTACTATGTTGATGATGATGTATGCAAATGTTACGATATGTGAATGCTTAGACTAACAGATCTATATTATGCATTTAAATGGATGATAATAAAATGTATTCAAGATGCAATATTTTTATTTTTTATTATCTTTCTCATGTATGTTATGATGATGTATTTATGGGTGTTATGATGATGCACATGATATGTTGCGATGATGCATTTAATGATGTCTATGAAATGATGTATTTAATGATGATGTAATGATGTGTTTAATGATGGTGTTTATGTTATTATGCTCATGTTATGATAATGCAAATGGATGATATGTATGCATATGATGTGATAGATGTTAATAATGCCTATGTATATGATGTACATGATATGACTATATGATTATGCAATTGATGCCTTGATGAGGTATATGATATGAGATGGTCTCTTTTATTCTTATGTAATGAATGCACATGTATGGTTTATTATGCAATGATGGAAGTACAATTTATGTGACATTACCAATGCTTTCCATATGATATTCTATGCATTATGCTAATGGTTTATGGATGCAGAATGGATGCAATGGTGATAATAATTTATGATTAATTGTCATGGTACCATGTTAGCGCGGAAAGAAGATAGAAGAAAATAAGAGACTCCAACAAGTCAAGAGATGATGATGATGATGATGATTCACTTACCAAGGAGTTGGGATTTTAAAAGGGACATTTACCTTATGTTTGATAACACACATAGATGTGGTGCATCAAGGTATAAATAACTAGAATGGTGTTGCACCTAGTGTGATGGACTTTGACTTGACAATCAGATAGGAGTATCCTTGTTCACACCTGGCATATGGAACCTCATTCAAAATGTAGTTCAGATATTCCAAACATCCCAGACCAAAACATAGAAAAGCAAGCCTTCCTATGTGGTCAACAAGATATCTAAAACACCTTAACTACACCTAAACAAAGCATGCATGACCAAGGTTGTATTACAAGAATATCCAACAAGCACAATAGATAAAAAGATAATGATCGTTGCCCCATTTCTTTCTCTCTAAGTCCCCTCATTTGGGACATCATCAAGAGGTCATCGAAATGAGCATAATAAGATAGGTCAAAAGACAAAGATAAAGAAAACAAACAAGCTAATGTTCTTCAATACCGCTAGCCAAGACTAAACTATGATGATGTCTGATGTTGATGTCCATTGTAGGAAGGATGCATCCTAGGACATGATGATATCAAATGATTGATTTGGGACTGATTGGATGATAGGCTATTGACATAAAGAGTTGATCAACTTGTTTATGTGTTGACCTAGACTTGAGACCTTGACAATTGAATTTTCACTTTTCACCTGCTAGACTATTTTTGACTGTTTCACCAAAGGTTGAGGATGATGATTGATTTATTATGAGTAATGCTTATTGCGGGTGAAAGTGAGATGAGATAGATGGATTTTTCAAATATTTGGATGTTTTGATATTTTTGAAATGTTTTGAGGTTGTTTTTTGGTATTTTCATGATTTTATAAAATGTTTTGATTTTCAATTTTCCAATGTTTTAGGATTTTCTGAGATTTTGACCAAGAGACTAACCTAAAGACCTATCCTAGGGGCCTCGGGGGCTGATCAACAGATTATCCTTTCTTACATTATCCACGCAAAGACCACATAGTTTGACTGATATAGACTTGATTATTTGATGAGCTATGAACAAACAAATTGCCAATTTATTATGACAGACTCCTAAAGGACTAACCTAAGTGTCTCGGGGGATGATCAAAGATCAACCTTGCCTACGTTCAAAGCTCAAAGATGACGTAGTTGGACAAGACAACTCTATTTTTGACTTTTTGACTAAAGTTTTGACCTATTTTTGGATTTTGATATGTTTTGAATATTTTTGGATTTTTTTGAGTTTATGATTTTTTTTGGTTTTTTCTGATTTTTTGATGTTTTTGGGATTTTTACAGTTTATATGAATATTTTGGTTTTTCTAATTTTTGATGCTTTCGTTTTGATTTTAAGGAAGACTTCAAATTTACTAGAATTGATATTATGTAGAGAACATTCCACAGTGATCAATAGACTTCACTAGAATGGCCAGGACAAGCTATGAGAGGTAGTTGAGTATTAGTACTAAGAGGGATCATGACACGAACACAAGACCAAGCTATGAGATGCAAATGGGTGATGGATGGAGATAGCATAATGGATGGATGATGTAAGTGTGATGGATGAATGATGCAGAACAAGCCATGAATATCCTAGTGGACAGAAAGTGCTTATTTACAAAACAGGCTGCGAGGTTTTCACGAGTACTTTTAAAGCTGCTTGAATTGGTTTCACTAGAGGGACAATTTTTTTATCTTTCTTATTTTAATCTTTTTTCTAATTTTTTTGGATTTTTGTTTTTTCTACTTTTTTTGTTGTCACCAAGACGCCTGTTTTCTAGGTTTTCATTAGGGTGACCATTTTTTCAGGACATTTTCTAATTTTTTTATATTTTTGGCTTTATACCCTGAAAGATTTAGGCATAAAACTTTTTGAGATGGGAGTTATTCATGGGCTCCTGCAAAGGCTCACCTTTGAGTTTTGATAGCCAATATGCCCCTAACTTGTAACTTGCTATGATGACAAATGGTCCCAACTAATTGGGTTCAAATTTTCCTTTGCTATCTAGATTTGAAACGTTCTTTTGGGTCTCCTTGAGCACAAGTTCTCCTACCTGGAATGTCTGACTCCTAATCTTCTTGTTATAACTCCGCTTGAGTAAGTTTTGATACACTTGCAAGTGGTTTAAGGCTTCCATTCGCCGTTCATCTAGCAATTCTAGCTCATTTAACCTTGACACCCAATATTCCCTATCCGTGATGAGATTTTGCAGTGACATTCTTAGTGATGGGAGCTCAATCTCAATGGGTAATATGGCTTCTGATCCATAGACTAGGGAAAAGGGGGTGGCACTTGTTGGTGTGCAGATACTGGTTCGATAGGCCCAGAGGGTGAGATTTAATTGCAAGTGCCAGTCACAACCAACTTCATTGATTATTTTTTTCAGGATTTTTAGTATGATCTTGTTTGTAGCCTCAGCTTGGACATTTCCTTGGGGATAATATGGGGTGAAAAAGTAATGTTGGATTTTGAATTTGTAGCATAGGTCACAGACATCCTGATTTTTGAATGGTGTCCCATTATCTGAGATAATGGCTTGTGGGACACTGTAGCGGCATATTAAATAGTTCAGGATGAACTTTGATATTTGCTTTCTAGTAATATAGGTCATTGGTATGGCTTCCACCCACTTTGTGAAGTACTCAATGGCGGTAATGATAAACTTGTGGCCACTGGATGAGGTGGGGGTTATTTTTCCAACAAGATCAAGCCCCCACTGCAAAAAGAGCCATGGTGTGACAATAGGATGAAGCTCTTGAGCTGGTGCATGGATTAGGTCTCCATGCTACTGACATTGTAGACACCTTCTGACATAATCATGTGCTTTTCTTTCCATAGTAGGCCAATAATACCCCGTCCTCAGCAATTTCTTTGCCAAGGTCATACCGCTCGAGTGGGAACCACATATGTTGTTATGTACCTCAGTTAAGGTAGTCAATGCCTCCTCAATATTTAAGCAATGTAATAAGGTTCCCTCAATGATTCTTC
>VDFB02255151.1:0-44553 GCA_007258455.2 Sequoia sempervirens
TGAGAATAAAGGTAAGTCAAATCTGCTGGGAGTAGAGAAAGAAAAGCAAATAGATGCAAAAACAAGGGTGGAGGAAGAATCAAAGCAGCAGGAGTCCAAGGGGTACTTTGAGACCATCATAAAAGGGGGAGAGGACAACCAAGACAGTCAGGGGCTATACAACCCCATGTCAACCCCTTTAACGTGGTCTTCTGAGCTATACGTCAAGGAGCTATTGGCCGTGAAAGGGAGGCTGGTCATGTTGGAAGAGAGAGCATAGGTGAAGGATAACGAGTTCCAATTGCTCTCAAAAGCCAACCAGCAATTAGTGCAAGAAAAAAAGTTGTTTAGAGACCAATTAAACAACTAACAACACATCATGGAAGCAAGGCAGCGCGAGGTGTTGGTTCTAAAATCTGAATTAAGTCAAATCAAACCCAATTACAAAGCTCAAACAGATGAAAAACAAGGTTTCGAACATCCCAAATAGTCTCAATCAATTCTAGCAAGCAAGGAGGCCAAGGAAAAGGCACAAATGGAAAATTTAGAAGGGGACAAATCATGGGCACAAGTGACAAAGGGGCCGATAGAGATGCAAAGAGAAGATATAAGGAAACAAATCAAGTTACAAATGTGGGAAGAAAAAGAAAAGCAGGGGAGAGCAACAAACATAATAGTTAAAGGGTTGAAGGAACATGGTGATGGCAAAGTCACTAGTAGGCTGGTAAGGGACTTTCTTTTGACAAGCTTTAGTTGGGAGGGCATATCCTCCAAGCAAACAGAATTGGAAAAGCAAATAGAGGAGAAAAGAGCATAAATATAAGGGTAACCTTGAAGTGTGTAGAAGATAGGAACAAAATTTTAATTAGCAAAAGGTTCCTCCAAGGCACGCCATTTTATATTGATGAGGATCTAACTCCATTGCAGCTAGAGGAAAGAAGGAAAGAATGGGAAAAAGTTATAACAGCAAGAATGGTAGGGAACGATGCTTGGTAGTATGGAGGGAAATCCCAATTCAGGGGCAACCCAAATCATAACAAATAGGAAAGCGGGGGTCCCCAGGATCACCTCTCAATGGTAAGCTGGAATTGTAGGGGCTACCCTTGGAGGAGGGGGCCTGGGTTGGGGCCCATAGCAGAAGGAAAATATATCATTGCACTCATGGAAACACATGAACATGAAGGTTATAGGATACTTGATTTCGAAGGGTATAACAAGATTTCAGTTTGGAATGAGTTAACGAAAAGTGGCAAGGGGCATGGTGGGGTGACAATCTTGGTTAGGAAAGAATGTGAAAAAATCATAAAAACAGAAAAAGAAAAAAAGAAAAAAAGAAAAGAAAAGAAAAAAGGCCCAAATAACCAATACATTTGGGTGAAAATGACAGATGGGGAGTCTACAATTTGGATTACAGCTTGTTATTTCACCCCTTATGGCTCTAAAGTGTACAAGAAAAGGATCCTAGATAGAGAAGGCCCATATGAAGCGTTAAAAATGGATATAACAAAATATGGTGCTACAGGCAAGATTATTTTGCTTAGGGATTTTAATGCAAGAACAACAAATAAACAAGCTTTGTGTTATAGTATGGAAGAGGAACAAAATAGTAATCCATTGTGGTTAGAGGAAGAAGAAAATCAGAGGTGGAAAAGGGTATCTCAAGACTCAAAAGGTGGTGTTTCGTCTTTCGGTGCAAACTTGTTGGGGTTTTGTTGCCTTCACGATTTAATCATATGTAATGGCATAAATACATTGCCGAGGTTAGGGGCCTTCACATGTCATACTCATAATGGGAAAAGTGTGGTAGACTGTCATTGGTTCACAAAGTATTATGCCAAGGATAATTGAGGCAGAAATAAGGTGCTGCCCAATAGAGCTGAAATCTGACCATAGCCCTATTTACATAAAACTTAGAATGGAAACAGATGCCCAGTAGAGAACCAGTTTGCAACCATGCAAAAGTAGAGACCTTCAAGATAAAATCTATCTCATAGTTATGAGACTCGGACTCGGCGAGGGTGACTCGACTCGGCGACTCAGACTCGGCACAGACTCGGAAAAATGAAAAAAAGTTGAAAAAACCCTAGAAATTTAGAGATTTTTAAGGATTTAAAACTTGTTTCAAGCACCCTTTATTGAATACAACAAAAATAAAAAGAAAATTTGATCACATGCACAAGTATACAACGATCACATAAGTATAAAGTACACAAATTGTAGTTGCCCTGCTGAAGGAAATAGCATACTTAGATGTATAAAATTAGTCAAATGTATACAAAACTCATGGAATATGAAATTCATGACATCAAATGTTCCATAAAAATATGAAATATCAAAAGTAAAACAATAGCTATAAGTCTATGACTCTATGGCATAGTGGAGCCAGCATCCTTCCTATGAGGTCGTCTAAGGGTCCTGCATGATGTTGCAGCTGCAGCCATAGTCTCTGCCTGTGTTTGACTCTCCATGCCCCTCTCACCAACAGCAGCTATGTCTCCTCGTGCTCTAGCCTCCTCCTCAGCCATGGCTACAACCTCAGCCTCTCTCTCTTCCTGGTCCACCCAATCAAGGTCCTCGTCAGTAAAGATTGCATCTGTAGCCTTAGTGATCCACTCAGACTGTGGATCAACCTCCTCTAGACTGATCGGGGTGTTGTTGTGGCCAAAAAGCTTCCTGTATCTGAGCCGAAGGTTGTAATGAACATATACCAAGTCATTCATCCTCTCCACTGTCAATCTATTGCACTTCTTGGAGTGTATGTGCTCAAACATACTCCAATTGTGCTCACAACCAGATGAATTGCATGGCTGGCTCAATATACGAATGGCAATATTTTGCAGGTTCGGTGTGTCAGAACCAAACATCTCCCATCATCTATCTGAGAT
Source organism: Sequoia sempervirens (assembly GCA_007258455.2). Lineage (NCBI taxonomy): Eukaryota > Viridiplantae > Streptophyta > Pinopsida > Cupressales > Cupressaceae > Sequoia > Sequoia sempervirens. The sequence goes on from VDFB02255151.1 coordinate 2,865, forward strand.
GAGAAAAAGAAACAAAATCAATCTCATTTCAAGTGTCAAGTTCAAGTTCAACATTTAATAATAAATTATAATATAAAAAGATGAAAATTATGCCCTTAAATATATTTTTACCTGGCAGTAATGTTGTCCTATTATCTTTGCACATTTGACGTGCAACGAAGTCTCCTCGTGCCTTAGTGAAGGCATCTATCTCCTGCACTATCTGTGTAGTAATAGCGGGCAACATCCGCTCTACCGTCAAGTAGAGCCCACTAAGAACCTCTCTATCTGCACGAAAATCACGGCGGAATTGGAAGGCCGGATTTAGGAAACATGCGGCTCCATGGATGGGCCTATGAAGTTGGTTTTTCCATCTCCTATCAATGATATCCCAAATGGGACGATACTTCTCCTCAACTCCACCATAGACTGATCTAATGGCCTCTTTGGCCCTATCCATGCCCTCATATATGTAGCCCATTGCGGGCTTCTCCCCATCTGCAACTTCGTAGGAGAACTCACAAAGAGGCTCAATAAACACCAAGTGCAAGTAAACTTTGCAATAGTGTGAGAAACGAAAATAAACAAATAAAAAGTAAGATATGATTAAAGGATGCAAAACGTAATAAAAGAATTAAATTGCATGCAGAAAATCTCATCCCTTGGTGTCAAAACCCTTGCTCGTAAAAATGCGTCAACCACAGCAATCCCTGCGATTAAGCACGCGAAAAGGATGGGAAGACCTCTCCTCCTTTAGTAAACATACTTGCCAAAGCTGCTGGCAGAATCAGGATTACTTATTGATAAAATTTGTTGCCAAACCTAGTGATGGCGAGGTGAGACAACTCCCTCAACCAGTGTATTGCCTCATAAGGTTAAGCACCCATGTGTGATTGTATACAAATTGCAAACATTTTCGCATCCACATGTTTTACGGTCATGGGGCTTACCGAGAATCCTCAACATGAGGTCAATGCAATGGGCGGCACATGGAGTCCAAAATATAGTAAGATTACACTACTACTCTTCCCCACATCGACTATCACCTCCTCTATAGCCTCATATGATTATGTTGGCATTTTTTGAATTGGAAAGGCATCAATGGACTTCATGAAGGCGGTGTCACACGAAAAATAAGCAAGCAATTATTCAATAAATTAAAAAGAAACATAAATCAGCCATATTAAGTTATTAATCACTAAATCAAGTTCGAAATTTCAATGCATTGAAGTACAATCACCTCAAGACTTGAAGTTAAGCAGCGTCCTATTTCTCCTATCGGTCCAACCATCAATCATGATGGTGCAACCAATCCTCCTCCATTGCACGCGTTGCTCCTCTAATTGTGCTTTCACATCTGCCACCTTTTGAGTCAAAAGTGGGCCCTTTAATTCATCTTCAGTAGGGGCTTTGAACCTCGCCCCACATATGGTTATGACATCAACCATGTTTGCCAAAAATGTGACCTAAAACATGTCATAAATAAATTAATAAGTTACATAAGTATTGTAAAATGAATAGTTTTAAGTTTTTAACTTTAAATTTGGAATTAGATAATGAATACATCTAGGTGCAAATTTGAAATATAAATTTTCAAAACAATTAAGCGAAAAAAGGAATGCACGGCTACATGAAGGGGAATGGTCATTACCAAAAGTCTACGAATTGTCTTTTTGTTTGCATCATGTGCTCCTTGTTCCAACCCATGCTCTCAAGGCGGCGGTTGGGAACAGTAGTCGCGTGGTACAAAATATGGGATCCACCCTGGATTCTGAACTCTGGGGCCAATGCTATCTTTGCCACTGTGTTAATAGTAGCAGCCACCCGGCACTAGAGATGCATATAGGCATAGTTGGTGCAAAAGCGGAAATAGCGGCACAAGCACCGCTTAGGATGGTGGCGGAGGCATGGAAGAAGCATCTCCGTGATGCCAAGTCCTGTCCAAGCAACCTCGCCAACTCCACGCCTCACGTTTTCTTTTTTCATTTCTTTTTGCATTTCAAAGTTTCATTGCACTTGCATTTCCTGCGAACAACCTGGGGGAGGTCTTTCTACGGTCTGTGCTTGCATCATGGATGGGTATGCGTGCAAGGTGGTATTTCAATCTATTTATGCCTCCATGATATATTGTTTTGCAGTATTTACATTTTGCTTCTCCTCTTTTCATTCCGGGAAAGATTTCAGTATGTTTCCAAGTAGGGTCTTTTCTGATTGGGGTTTGAGACATTGTGAAAATAATAATATGGTTTGATTTGCAAATGAATATGGCTGCAATAACAAGTAGGGTTTCTCAAAATTATTTAAGTTGCAAGTAGGGTTTGTAAAAAAAAAATGCAAACTCAAAAAAAACAATAGATTTTACAAATTACAATTAGATTATTTGTTAAAAAACACAAAAATATTGATTGAATCGACTTACCTCTTAGATTTGGCTTGGAATGCAATGCAAACTCCTCCCAATCAGCACGGTGTGAGCTCTCAATGCACCTCCTTGCTGGTAAGGCTTCCCCAAATGATATATGACCACAGTTTGTCTTCAGCGACTTCTTTGGTGCCTCTTCTCCTCCTACTTTCTTCACAACTCTCTCTTCTCCTCTATTTTCCAAATGAATGAAATGAGGTTGCTTTCAGGGTTGGGGAGATAATATAAGACCAAAAAAAAAAAACTTAAACTTTCATTTTTTGTTTTTTAATTGGCTTTTTGGCTTGATGCTGCCGACCGCATTCGCGCCCGCGCTCCCAGGACTCGGCCAGGGGTGCATGGCTCGGGACTCGACGAGTCCTGGCGAGTCTTGTAACATTGATCTGTCTAACCTGCAAGAATCAAGACATTTAAAAACATGCTTGAAAAACAGTTAAAAGAAATAAAAAGCATTGGAAGCCCCAACAGAAACCAAAACATTATAAACAGTAGCAAGCTGATGGCATTCATTCACAAAGCTCTCACAACATGCAAAAGAGCTAAGGGTAGAAGAAATTCCAAAAACAGTTTTCCAGAAAATCCATGTATGATGAAGAGTGTAAGGCAGCTAAAAGAGGTCTGAAATTTTTTGGAAATGAACATGTAAACAAAAAATTGTATGAGAAATTAATAAGATAAAAAAAAAAGGAATTCATGAAAGTAAGGAGAGAACTAATTTCTCTTGGAAGGCACAATCCGAAGGGTTTTTGGAGAGAATTGCAACAGGCTAGAGGTACCAACGAGAATAACATTACAAACATTCAATGGTTAGAATATGCAAAAATATTGTATGAAAGAGACCAAGATAAAAACTTACCTTCGACAATTAACACTAATGATAAACTTTTAACCACAAAGGATATCAAGGTTGGTATAAAATCTTTGGCAGTGGGGAAGGCTCGGGACATCGATGGGTTTACAAGCTGAATATTTGAAATGGGGTTTAGAGCTCTTGGCATCGCATATCAAGAAGATTTTCAATAGGGTCATTCAGCATGGTTTTCCAACAAATTGGACGACAAGTGTTGTTATCCCTCTCCACAAGAGTGGTGATGTCAACAACCCGTCAAACTACCACACCATAATGATTAATCCCCTTTTTGGGAAGCTCTTTGGGAGCATGGTGGAATGCAAAATCAGCTGTTGGGCTGAGAAGGAAGGTAAAAGGGCGAGAGGGCAAGCTGGTTTTAGACCAAAGCATTCTACAATTGACCATTGCATCACTCTTGGACATATGGTTGAAAAAGTTTGGGATAAACAAGGTAATGAGGTATTTTGCTGTTTTGTTGACTTCAAAAAGGCTTTTGACACAGTCCCTAGAAGCAAACTTTGGGACAGAATGGAACAACTTGGAATTTCAGAAAAGTATAGGGCTGTTGTCCATAGACTTTATGATCAGGTCCAGGCCAAAATCAGAACAAAGGTGGGTCTTTCAGAGTGTTTTGGGAGTGACATTGGGGTCAAGCAAGGCTGCCCTTTGTCTCCCACCTTGTTTGGGCTATACATAGACAAGTTAGAAGAGTGGTTAGACAAGTGGGGAGGCGATGGAGTGTTCTTGGCCACTTATGTGGTCAAATTGCTGCTATATGCGGATGATCTTACCTTAATGGCAAATTCAGAAAATAGTCTTCAAGAACATCTAAAAGCTCTAGAGCTATTTTGTCAAGATGTAGGGATGCAAGTGAACATCAACAAAACCAAGGTCATGATATTTACGCTGAAAAGAACTAAGAAGCAATAAAATTTTGAATTTGAGGGAAGTTCTTTGCAAGTGGTATATGAAAGAAAGTATTTGGGTCTCGATTTTTGCAGCAATATTAGTTGGGAGACTTGTAGGGCAAAAATAATTCAAGGGGGCTGGAAAGCTCTCTATTTGCTTCAAAACAGATGTAGATCAGTTGAGCTATGGGACTGGAAAACAAAGAAGAAATTATTTGGGCTGCTTGTTATACCTGCTTATATGGTTGTGAAGTTTGGGGCTGCAACACATCAACACTAAAATGGAGGCAAATAATTATATTACAAAAACACCTAATCATAAGCAACTTCAAAATAAAAAGTACAGTTCCGTATTAGATTGTTTTAGCTGAGGCGGGGGCTTTCCCAATGGAAATGGCAACATTAATTCGTTTATTAGGCTATTTGAAGAGAATTGAGAATATGGGGGAGCATCGATGGCCCAAAATTGTGGTGGAAGAAAACTTAACTAGAAGGAAGAGCACGTGGATGAGGCAAAATGTCAAGTGGATAGGAAAATGGGGGATAAGCATGCAAGAGTGTCCAAACACAAATGTGGAAATTAAAAGGTATGTAAAAGAGAAAGTCAAGCATATCATGAAGTCAAAACAACTTGGTCGAAAAAGAGAATACTATGTTTTGCATTTTAACCACACTTGTGATCACGAGCAAAAGTATTACGTGGGGGCAGATATAAAGTGGAAGGCTAAAATGTTGATAGCCCAGTTGAGAACTAGCTCTCACCATTTGAGGTGTGAAACGGGGAGATGGAAAACACCCAAGGAGGCATGGGTAGATAGGATTTGTTGTTTTTGCTCGTCGGGTTTAGTGGAAACAGAGTGGCACTACGTCATGCAGTGTAAGGCTTACGAGGACATCAGGTGCAATTACTCAGATCTGTTTAAAGTCAAATTGTTAGAGGCCCTGTTTGAAGAGGAGAAGATTGCTGAAACAACAAGTTGCCTTATCAAAATACACAGTAGAAGAAACAAAATCAGCAAAGAGTTGGAGGGAAACATGGAGTAGTTGGTGGGGTCGACAGCTGCTCTGTTTGTTTCAAAAAGCAGTCTCAGTTCTGTTTCTTGGGTCCCATAGGCCGGCTGGTCTCGTGGACGTAATTAAAAGCATTCATTCATTCATAATTGGTATGACGTAGCCATTGCACCTCCTAGTGCAAGTCCCCATCTTTATTGCACTTCATTTTTTTTAACTTGCGTTGAAAACGGGAAACCAAGATTTTCGTATAAAAGAAAGCAAAAATCTTTTCTTTGGCTCAAAAAAGTAGTAGCTCTAAAACCCCGACATTTTTAGTAGCTCTAAATCCTTGATATTTTTAGTAGCTCTAAAACCCCCACATGATTAGTAGCTCTAAAACCCCAACATTTTTATTTTAAGATTTAATTTTCGTTTATTATGAAGAGATTGAAGCAGTAATTGCAGGGAGACTGGTTTTGGTTCGTCATATTTTAAAAAGAATTGTGCTTTGGTAGGTTTTCATAATATTTGTCTGCAAACTCTGCCCATTTTCTCTCATCGGCATCGTTGACAGCAAGACACAATTTGCAGAATCTCAAGGTAAGCCACTTCGCATGGTTTCAATGAATTTTTATTTACGAATCTATACGCGGCAGGATCACATTTTGTTGTGTTTTTATTTCATTCTAAAACAATTATGTTATTATCTGTTAAATGAGTTATTGAATATGTGGTTTTATCTATGGCTTTTTTCACATATAAATGTATTGTAATACCCAATATTAGATACCTATTTGTTTCTTCACGTAGAGATATTTTACTTTGAGATGAATTTTATGTTTATTTGGTGGTTCCAAATTTTTGTTTAATTTGTTTTCCTTGTTTTTAAGGTTATTTATGAGAAAATTATCCCCATTCGCGTTTGATTTGGGCGTTTGAGGCTTTTTTGTTTGATTTTTTTTTAGAGGAGTTCAAAAGGATTTTCACAGGTGTGCAGCAGTGTTTCCTTTTTGCTGTCATAGTATTGAAGTTTCTATTTGAATCCATGGATTATAGGTTAGAACAGTGAATTGAAATTTGGAGTTTTTGTTTGGCCTATAGCTACAAACAAGTTTATTTTGATTTTTTTGCAGGTAGGAGCGAGTACTCATGTGTCAGACTTAAAAACTCATTGTCGAATTTTGTAAAAATTTGCTGCGGTTGTTAGTAAAAAATTGCCAAAACTTGCGCTTTACCACCAAAAATCATCAAAAGCTCGCCTAAGTATGAAAAAGCATTGAAGATTACTTACGCATTAGTTATCCAATTTCTGTCGAAATTTGAAACCCTACGTTAAAAAGCACCTTACAAGTGAACCTGATTGTATGCCTTTAAATCCGTGAATGGGTGCTTATAATGCAAGACCGTACTCCTTCGGATGTGTTGCTTTAGGGTTGTCTCTTCTTCCCATTGAGTTTAGAAATAACAATTTGATTGTATTACCATACTAAATTAATTTAATTTCCTTCCATAAAACAAAATTTCAAACGGAATAAAATAAAAAAGGGAATCAATTATGGTAAAGCTCCTTTAGACTCTTAAGGTCCCGACTTGGCAATTTAGTTATAGTCTAAAAATGTATAGTCAACAAGTTAGAAACAACAAAACTAGCAATTGCACTTAATGTAATGGGCACGTTAATAGGTATCTTTATTTAGTGTAGCGTTATAAGTAATCACGAAAAAATTGAGTAGATGTAAATCTTTTGATCTTTTTTGAATGGAAAATATTTAGGAAAGGCACAAATTAAGGAGTTGAAGTAATATGTTCTACAAATTCAATACACGTGTATTTTTTATGAATATTTAAAAAATTATGTATTTTCAAATGTTCGATAAATTTGCCGAGTTATTGCCAAGCTTCTCCTCAAGTTTTTATGTCATGCCCTTTCCATAAGATTGGACAATCTCCTTAAAATGATAAATCCGTTTGAAAATGATAATAAAATAAAAATATAAGACAAACAAGAATAATACAAAAAAAAAGAATAAGACAAAATATTATTCTAAAAAGCTGCAAGCGTATAAGACAAAATAGAGAAGCGACAGAGTGTGTTTGAAGGCAACGATTCACTTTTGCAAATGCAATGAATAATCTAAGAGAGCATCGGCGATTTTAGAGGAATAATATTAATAAAATCAGTTACCCCTCAAAGCGATTAATGAAGGCAGGGATTTGTTAAGCAGTTAATCGAGGGACATGACTGTTGGTAGCAACATTACAATGAAAATATGTGACCTTCAGCCCATTGTGGGTATAAAATGAAGGATATCTCAATTACAAAGGGCATCAATTGGATTCAGATGAGTGAATACATTATTCAACAAAGATAATATCTTCTAAGTATTAAATTGTCAATTTGCAGATCAGATACATCAATCAAACTTTGCAAATATATAGTAAAACAACAAATAGGTTCTAAATATTAGAAGGCAAGGAGGCTGACCTGAGTGAGTTATCAACCACTCAAAACAAGGATTAATAACCATTACAACTGCTGCTGTATAGCCATCTCATGTGTTGATAACCATTATGGTATGCTCTATCATGATTATTGTATGTAATTGTATATTTTGTTATTTGTATTTATTATACTCAGCAAACAACCATGGGAGGAGTAGGAGGGATACCAGTAGGTTGAGCGGATACTAGACGTCTTCCTAGGTACGCTACTCCTTGATGGATGACTTTGTGCACCACGTGGAGCCAAGGGGGTGATATCCGCTCTTGGGCTTAGGGAGAGGATGTCTATGGGCCTCCTATGGTAAGCCTTTTTCCCCAACCTCCATATGGATTGGTGGTTAAGATGAATTTAAGGAAGTTTCAGTCATAAGAAGAATGCATAAGGCAGCAAAGGTAGGGAATGGAGATACAAGTTGTTTGCCAAGTAGACCACCCCATGTAGTATGACTATGTGCGCCACTTGAGGGCCAAGAGGGATGTTATATCCACTCTTGGGCTTGGTGTGGATAGCTTTGGGCGGACCTATCATGCTCCTCATCCAAGTCCCATTATGATCCAACTCCCAATGTGTATTTTATAGATATTGTGTGGTTTACATTACTTGAAATGTTTAGATATTTACATGATTTAAATAGATAAAACATTTATTATATATGTTTGATTATATAAATTATATTCCAATATTATCTAACATGATTGCAGGACCTAAACCAAGATTTATTCGGCTTAAAGCATTTAATTGATAAGTTGCAACCCTAATTGCATTAACTTGTGTTTCTAGGGCAAGAATTAGGGTTATCCCAAAAGGGGACATTACAATTGGTATCGGAGCATCATTCCTACCAGTCTAAGGGGTGAAAGATAGTGGATGCAACATAGCCAATGAGCTCAAAGGACACTTGAGAGAGAAAAAAGGAAACTTGCAACCAACAACAAATCTACTCCAAACAATCCCATGAGCGAACAAATGACAACTGAACTTAGGGCCTTCATGGAACAAAATGAGAAAACAAACCAAGCACTCCTCCAAACCTTACAAAACATGAGTAATACAATCAATACTCTTAGGCCCCACTCTACAAATGGGAAAGACGTAAACTCTAACCATTCAGAGACTAATAACATATCCTCCACCCCTAGAATCTCAAAACCTTCATTCCTACCTAGGGAAGAAACACCAATCGAGGAAGATGAAAATAACCCAACCCCTAATAGCACCAAGGAAATTGTCAGAGCCTACATAAATTTGGACCCTGAGATTAGGAGGATTATTTCGTTCGAGGAATTTTGTAAAGCTAAGAAACATGAGATATCCAAAAAAGATAAGAAGCAACATAGTAAGGATTTGAGACAAAAAGTGAATAAATTAAGCCTCCCCAACTTCGATGGATCAAGAACAATCATAGCACATGCATGGATACAAAAGTTAAACACTTACTTAACCCTTAGCCATACGACAGAAGAAGACGTTGTCCAATTTTCCATCTTACATTTAGAAGGATTTGTCCATGAATGATGGCATCATGGTATCCACACCCAAGGGCACCAAAATGTAACATCTTATGATGAATTCACACAAAAACTTATAAATCGATTTGATAGAAAGCATCCACAAAAAGACTTTAAAGAATTAACTCAACTTAAACAACATGGATCGGTTGAGGATTACATAGTAGAATTCCAAAGGATTTTAGTTAGGGTTCTAGGGGTTGACAAGGATTGACTTACCTACCTTTTTGTAGAAGAATTAAAGGATTCAACTCGAGGATTGGTAAGTGCCTAAACCCTACCTCCCTTGAAGATGCAATTGATAAGGCTCTAAAACTAAAAGACACACCCACAAAGGACAAGTCATCAAACATACACAACAATCCTCCCTATAAGAAGGATGGGCATAAAAAGGAATTTCGAAAGGGAAAACGATGTTACAATTGTAAGGAAAAATGGGAGCTAGGGCATGTTTGTAAGCAAGGAAACCTTAGAGGAAAAATTGAGGATCTAAAAAGGAAAGGTTTATGCTTCAGATGTAAGGAAAAATGGGGGCCAGGACACATATGTCGAAAAAGAAGCCAAGCTCATTATATCGAAGTAATATCCAATGAAGAAACAAGGGAGGAAAGAGACAAAAACCCAAAGAAGAAAATAAGGTATGACGAAGGTGAAGAAGAATGTGGAACCTTGGCTTCCATCTCCAAGGCATCAAGACATCAAGACATCATCCTTTTAGAATTCAGGGTGTTATTAAGGGGAAAAATGTAACAACCCTTTTGGATAGTGGGGCAACTCACAACTTTGTTGATGAAAATTTAGCAAGAAAAAAGAATCTTTAGATATAAGACTTTAGGGGATTCAAAGCCACCTTGGTTGATGGATCTACCACCCCTTGCAAAAAAGGTTTCAAAATTAAGTCTCACATTAGGGAAACATTCAATCCAAGAAGATTTCTATATGGTAAACACGGGGACACTGATGTAATCTTGGGTGTCTTGTGGCTGCACTCATTGGGAGAATTCTCCATGAATTTTCCAAAATTGGAATTAAGTTTTTAGCATGATGGACTAAAAGTCCTCATACAAGGATTATTAGATGGGTCCCATGTAAAGATAATTGATATTCATAATTGCTTAATTACAAAAGGATACGAAAGCTCCTTATAAATAAATTTCTAGAGGTTGTTTCTAAAAAGAAACAATTGTTAACTAAAGCTAACTAAAGCAGAAATCAAAAAGATGCTAAAACAACTAAAGCATTACTAAAGTTACTAAAAACTAACTAAAGCTAAGATGACCATTAATATTACATTTAATATTTTAATATCCTCCCTTAATGTTCATTGTACAAACATAAACTTAGTCTACCCAAATTCTTCTGGAAACATATCATCGGTGATTGATAATTGGAGAAGCATAACCGCCTTGCGATTACTGATCCTTTCCCACAGAACAAACAAATCAAGACATTGACACTCAAAAACTGTGAGCTTTTGCTGCTTCCAAGTAGTAGAATTTTTCATTGAACCTCGGCGCATTTTCCAACATGATACTAGACAAAGACGCCATCCCTCCCGTTTTCCAACGCACAAAAAATGAGGTAACACTGTGATCAGCTGGCAAAACACTAGACAGTCAGCTGGCACAACTCACGAACTATAAGATTTTTCAGAAAAACCTTCAAAAACTTTGAAAAAGTAAGATTTTTTCAAAAAAAATTCCTCAAAAAACTTTTATAGAATTGTTTTCAAAAACTCTTTAAAATCTTCAAGTGCACGATTTTTTGTTGAGAAAAAAATTGCCCAAAAAATTGGTTTGCAAACCCTAGTAGCAACCCATGATTTTTAGGTAAACACAGCCATGAAGAAACTGCCCAACAGCCATGAATCTCAAAATCCCGTCAATCACACAGTAGGAACAAAGAAACCAGAAGAAATGCGTCCAAAACTTGCCAAAAACAAAAAATCTTCAGCCACAAAACAGAAGAACAGAGCCCACGAACTACCATTCAAATGTCCTACGACTCATAGGAATCCTACATAGAAAAAGGGCACGAAATTATTTTGCAAGCAAAATAATCCGCGATGATTTTATAGACCCACGTCTGTAAGAAGACCACAAGTTTCAGAAATCGTGCCAAAAAAAACTAGGTAACCCTCGGTCGCCCAAAAAACAACTGCAGAAAATCGCCATTTTTTTGAAAAATCACATAGAAAACCTTAAGTCACACAAAAAAAAAAGCTTGAGATCCATCACTAGAAAAAAAACCCTTCATGCGGGTTTTCAAAATATGATTTTTCAAAACACAACCTCAGAAAACGTGTTTCTGCCACATAGGAGTCGCAAACCAAGAAAAAACCCTTTGAGCAAAAAAACACAAAGGAGAAAACCCTCGAAATACTTCGAATTGCCCTCGAAAATCACTGCAAAACAAAAAAAATGCGATTTTTGCCCTAGAAAAAGTGACATGATTTTCTTCAAAAATCCTCCAAAAAAACCACGCCCAAAAAATAAAACGAAAATGATTTGTAATACACCTGCGAATTCTCCTTCAAAAAACCTCCAAAAAAATTTCCGATTTTTTTGTTTTTTGGAAAATTTTTCCTCAAAAGCTTCTTTAAAAATTTCTTCGATTTAATTAGGTTCGAGCCTAAGCTCTAATACCATGTAAAGATAATTGATATTCATAATTGCTTAATTACAAAAGGATACGAAAGCTCCTTATAAAGAAATTTACAAGACAATGTTTCTAAAAAGAAACAATCGTTAACTAAAAGCTAACTAAAGCAAAAATCAGAAAGATGCTAAAACAACTAAAGTGTTACTAAAGTTACTAAAAACTAACTAAAGCTAACAAATGACTAACTAAAGCTAAGATGACCATTAATATTACATTTAATATTTTAATATCCTCGAGGGTAATATCATCCAAAAGGATGGAGAGAGCTTTTAAGCATGGACAAGGGGAATGGGTTGCCCAATGCTTAGTTCCAGACAAGTCTTCCACTAAAGGAAAATCAATTCATGTTGACATACAACCACTATTAAATAAACATAAGAATGTCTTTAGTAACATCCCTCCAGGACTTCCACCAAAGAGGGGTTTTGAGCACTCCATTGAGCTAGAGGAAGGAGCAAAACTTGTTGTTACCACTCCTTATCGCCACCCCCGAAAGTACAAAGAAGAAATTGAAAAAGCCATGAGAGAATTATTAGAAATGGGGCATATCTAGCCTAGCTCTAGCTCTTTTGCCTCTTCAGTGGTACTTGCAAAGAAGAAAGATGGGACTATGAGATTGTGCATTGATTACAGGGCACTTAACAAAAAGACAATAAAAAATCAATACCCCATTCTAATGGTCGATGAATTAATCGATGAGCTCCACGGGGCAAAATACGTCTCAAAAATTGACTTACGGTCAGGGTACCACCAAATTAGACTAAGGAAAAACAATATACCCAAAACAACCTTTAGGTGCCATTATGGTCATTTTGAATTTCTTGCACTACCCTTTGGACTAACAAACACCCTTTGCCACTTTCCAATCATGTATGAATCATATCTTCAGGGGGCAGCTAAGGAAATTCCTATTGGTCTTCTTTGATGATATCCTAATTTATAGTAAAACTTGGGAGGAGCACCTAAGACATATAGATGAAGTTTTGGGAATACTTGAGCAACATTCACTATTTGCCAAACTATCCAAGTTTTTCCTCTTCAAGAGGAAGAAATTTTGTACCTAGGGCACAAAATTAGTGCTCAAGGAGTAAGTGTAGATGAAGAGAAGATTGAGGCCATAAGGAGTTGGCCAAAGCCTAGGACCTTAACACACCTCAGGGGTTTTTTTGGCACTTTGCAGCTATTATCGAAGGTTTGTCAAAGGCTTCTCAAAATTGTTCGCTGCCCTAACCGATTTGATCAAGAAAGGGGCATTTACCTGGAGTGAAAAAGCACAAGGAGCCTTTGAAAGACTCAAAGAGGTGATGAGTTCTTGTCTCGTTCTAGCAATACTAGATTTTTTTTCACCTTTTGAATTATATTGTGATGCTTCAGGGGAAGGCATTGGGGCAGTATTGATGCAAAACAAGCACCCCATAGCTTTCGAAAGTAGAAAACTCAAAGAAATAGAAAGAACATATTTTGTCTACTAGCTATCATGCACGCCCTAGCAAAATTTAGACAATATCTAATATGTGGGAGATTTGTAGTAAAGACTGATCATAATACTTTGAGGTTCTTCCTAAACCAAAAAGACTTAAATGATGGACAACAAAAATGGGTAAGCAACCTACAAGCATATGATTTCGACATCAGTAAATGAAGGGAAAAAATAATGTTGTAGCCGATGCCTTATCACGAAGGCCTCACTTTGGCACCATGACAACAGTATCCATGGAATGGAAGACTTCCATACTTACAGAATATGCTAAGGATGCATTCTCAAATGACATAATAGAAGGGAAGGTACAAGATAAAGAATACCGAGTGATTGATGACCTCATTCTGTACAAGGATAGAATATACATCATTCCAGGGTCAAAGTTAAAGAAAGAAATTTTGAAGGCATAACATGACAACCCATTATCGGGACATCAAGGATACTACAAGACTTACAAACAAATCAGGGAACAATTCTCTTGGAAGGGACTCAAAGGAGATGTACTAAAGCATATTAGAGAATGCATGGTGTGCCAAAGAAATAAAGAGGAACATACATATCCGGGAGGACTTCTCCAACCCCCCCTGCCTATACCCAATCAAAAGTGGGAAAACATTTCTATGGATTTCATAACAGGATTACCTAAGGTACAAGGAAAAGACTGCATCTATGTGGTGATGGACCACCTAACCAAATACGCACACTTCATGGCCATATCGACAGATTTTAGAGTCCCACAAGTGGCAGAAGTTTTCTTCAAAGAAGTTTTCAGATTACATGGTCTGCCCCGAAACATTGTGAGGGACCGAGACAGTCATTTTTTTAACCTATTTTGGCAGGAACTATTCAGATTGGTTGGAACGGGATTAAACCCCAACACCAGTTATCATCCACAAATAGATGGGCAAATAGAGATTGTAAATAAATGGTTAGAGGGGTATTTAAGGAACTACGTCACCAGGCAACAAAATGCATGGATTAAATGGCTACATTTGGGGGAGTATTGCTACAACACCACCCACCATATGTCTATAGGGATGAGCCCTTTCCAGGCACTATATGGGTATTCAACAACATCTTTTGGAGACTTGATCCGTTTCGAGAGTTGTGTGCCAAGAGCTAAAGACTTTATACAACAAAGTGTGGATATCATGAACACACTTAAGGACAACCTACATCAAGCACAAGATCAACAAAACGTGTATGCAGATAGAAAGAGGACTGAACATTCATTTGAGGTCAAGGACTTGGTCTTCCTAAGGTTGCAGCCATATAAATAGCATCGATCAAGATAAGTGGGGCTGAGAAACTTAAGCCTAGATTCTATGGGCCATACAAAGTTTTGAGGAAAATAGGAGAAGTTGCTTACGAGTTGGAGTTGCCTACAAATAGCAGAATTCGCAATGTGTTCCACGTATCTCGCCTCAAGAAGGTATTAGGGCAACACATTTCCTTGTGTCTGGAATTGCCACCGTTGGATGAGGAGGGCAAGTTGATTTTTGGAGCCAGAGATTATTCTTAATGTGTGGGAAAAGAGACTAAGAAATAAAACTGTTGAAGAGTACTTAGTTAAATGGAAGGGACTACCCACAAAAGATGCTACTTGGGAAGGAGCAGAAATCTTTGATCATGCTAACCTAAAATTGCTTGAGGACAAGCAAACTCAGGAGGGGAGGACTGTCATGCCCTTGCCATAAGATTGGACAATCTTCTTAAAATGATAAACCCGTTTGAAAATGATAATAAAATAAAAATATACGACAAACATGAATCATACCAAAAAAAAAGAATAAGACAAAATATTAATCTAAAAAGCTACAAGCATATAAGAGAAAACAGGAAACAGACAAAAATGAATAAGACAAAATAGAGAAGCGACAAAGTGTGTTTGAAGGCAGCGATTCACTTTTGCAAATACAACGAATAATCTAAGAGAGCATCGGCAATTTTAGAGGAATAATATTAATAAAATTAATTACCCCTCTAAGCGATTAATGAAGGCAGGGATTTGTTAAGCGGTTAATCAAGGGACATGACTGTTGGTAGGAACATTACAATGAAAAGGTGTGACCTTCAGCCCATTGTGGGTATAAAATGAAGGATATCTCAATTGCAAAGGGCATCGATTTGATTCAGATGAGTGAATACGTTATTCAACAAAGATAATATCTTCTAAGTATTAAATTGTCAATCTGCAGATCGGATACATCAATCGGACTTTGCAAATATACAGTAAAACAGCAAATAGGTTCTGAATATTAGAAGGCAAGGAGGCTGACCTGAGTGAGTTATTAGCCACTCAAAACAAGGATTAATAACCATTACAATTGCTGTTGTATAGCCATCTCATGTGTTAATAACCATTGTGGTATGCTCTATCATGATTATTGTATGTAATTGTATATTTTGTTATTTGTATTTATTATACTCAACAAACAACCATAGGAGGAGTAGGGGGGGATACCAGTAGGTTTAGCAGATACTAGATGTCTTCCTACATATGCCACTCCTTGATGGATGACTGTGTGCGCCACTTGGAGCCAAGGGGGTGATATCTGCTCTTGGGGTTGGGGAGAGGATGTCTACGGGCTTCCTATGGTAAGCCTTTTTCCCCAACCATCACATGTATTGGTGGTTGAGATGAATTTAAGGAAGTTTCAGTCGTAAGAGGAATGGATAAGGCAGCAAGGGTAGGGAATGCAGATACAAGTTGTCCGCCAAGTAGACCACTCCTTGTGGTATGACTGCGTGCACCACTTGAGAGCCAAGAGGGATGGTATATCCGCTCTTGGGCTTGGTGTGGATAGCTGCGGGCGGACCTATCATGCTCCTCATCCAAGTCCCATTATGATCCAACTTCCAATGTGTGTTATAGATATTGTGTGGTTTACATTACTTGAAATGGTTAAATATTTTCATGATTTAAATAGATAAAACATTTATTATATATGTCTGATTATATAAATTATATTCCAATATTATCCAACATGATTGCAGGACCTAAACCAAGATTTATTCGGCTTAAAGCATTTAATTGATAAGTTGCAACCCTAACTGCATTAACTTGTGTTTCTAGGCCAAGAATTAGGGTTATCCCAAAAGGGGACATTACACTTTAAATTTTCTTGGGCCCACCAAGTTATTTCCAAGTTTGAGTTTTTTAACTATGGTTAGGAGCATGAATCCTTGAGTAGCTTGTGTTTAGAAAGGGGAATTAAGGTGGTATTTAAAATCTCTTTATTTATTTTCTTGAAAGAGGGATTGATGATGCATGCTTGTATGTTTTTGCCTTTCAGATGCTAGTATGCAAGGACCTGCTTTTTTTATTTTTGTTTTGCTATTTAATGTATTTTTTTGGGTTTTCCTTATTATGGTCCAATTTTATAGTTTATACAGATATAAAGGGTCCTATTGTTGATTTTTAAGCTACAAATGTTAAATTTTGTTTTTGATTGGTAAATTTCCCTTAGAGGGGGGTATGCTTGGACCAGTATTTTGACCAAATTTTGATCCTTGGTATGGCTGCTCTATATTTGAGCTCATGGCTTTGCTCCTTACTAGTGTTGCATGTCATCCAATGTGGTTTGTTGCATTTCAAACTGTAAATATATAGTGTACCAGCACAGAATGTATCAACACAGTAATAAACGCCAGTAGTTCAAACTATAATAGATGTCTCACTTAATGCACCAACACAGTAAAGCACACCCGAATATAGTGTTCAGGCAATAATGACAGATGGATGTTTCAGAAAATGAACATTTTATTGACATTTTACACAATGCCACTACAATAGGATGCAGCTTATCTGAGAATGACAATGATTTGAACAATATATAAGTCTGCAATTAACATGTACAGAACCAGATAACCAAAACTGAGCAGGGTTGCCTCAAACAGCAGGTCAACATAGAAGGAAAAAGTGCCCAGATCGTATGCCAGGACCTTCGGAACTGATGATGGTCTTGAAATCGTAGCTCTGAAAGCACTCATTGGGTTTGTGTGAGTTCCCTAGCAGCGATAGAAGGCTGAAGAGGGGGTTGTGCCTTAGGAAATGGTGTGATCTGCCACCAGTGACCTCTGAATCTCCCTTTTTCCCTTGCAATAGCAGCAACACAATAACCTGTAAATGCTGGAAATCTCAGTACTTGCCCCACAAGAGTTGATAATGACATTAATTGCACTTCTAGGAAGGGTTTTCGTCCAACCTGGGTGCCTCACACAGGGTTTCGTCTCAGGTCAAGCTAGTTCACAATCTTCTCAATCAACCACCTAGCATGACTTGCTTTACAACCTTTACAAATATGGGTAAACTACAAGAAAGCATCTAAATGATCTAGGATGTGAATTTGGATGCAAGTATCGTTCTTCTCAATGCACCAAGTTGATATGTTCCTATTGAATGTTCCTTCAATGCTTTGGGATTTTGGATAATAGTCTACACGATTAGATTATTCCTTGATTGTGTAAATGCCCAAATGGATCTCTTCAAATAACAAGACTTAATGAATAGTATTACAAATGTGTATCAATTTGGCTTCGAACAACTAGTGGAAAAGCTTATAATTTGATAATTTGAATTTCATGTGAGGTCCACATCATGTAAGATCACTCCTACATGTTATGAAAAATGAACTAGGATAGAGGAGTGCAGGATCTTGAGGTATGGATTACACTCATGGAGATGTAGGCTATTAATGAGGTGCGTGTGTGGGACCAAGTGCAAATAAGGTAGGGATATGGTGGAATGAGCAAATTTTTTTGATATATGTTGCCATGGAATCATATTAAGACATCCTCTCAAAATGAGCTCAAAATTAAATGGGAAATAACATGGGCAAGCAAATTTCACTATTCCATTTATGTGTTAGCCATAATACAAATAAGAGAAACATGTGGGAAGGTTTATAACAAATTTTTTCCAATTGTTATATACAATCAATCAAAGAACTATTAAGAAATCACTACAAATAAAGGCATCATGCAATTCAGTAGGTGCATACAACTATACTAGTAGTAGTGTGTACTAGATCATCCAAACGAGGAGCCACACATTGGGAGGGTTTTCTAGAGGGATTTTGAGGATATTCTCCCATGTATTCAAAGGATCTTAGACTATTAACATAATTAATACATCCCAACCAAAAGGTGGAGACAAAATAGTAGTGTCGATGCTAGGCATTTAGGGGTTTAATTTGCGTCTTAGAATTTCTTTGGTGGAGTTTATGAAGTATTTAATTAGAGAAGTGATGCACCTTTTTTGAGCTTGCTTGTAGGGTGTGTTTCTTGTTTATATTGTAAAGAATAATATAACAATTTAGATATTATTAAGAATTTTTCTAATGAATAAATAAAAAAGGTCATTGCATCCCAACTATTATGAAGTTTATAATGGGTAAAAAAAAGATGATTGCATCCCAATTTGTCATGCCTCCTTTCCATAACTCTTGCAAGGGACCAAAATGCCCGATCCATGACACTTATGCTTTTTGTGATCCCATTTTGTGTGTAGATCCTTCTCCTTCTTCTTTGAGGTGTTGGCCTAAGTCTTCCGTGGGTCTTGAGTGTGAAGGCATGGAAAATCTCGCGAGTCTGTGTAAGTGGTCGGAGTGGCGAGGTTACCTTTTTTGGCATGCCTCCCATTTCAATTTCACTTCTATATTTATTCTTGTGAGGATGTTAGACTTCTCTCTACTTCCAAGCCTTCTAATCATCCCTCTCTTTCACTCCTCTCCATATCGAAACTTTGGAGTTTTGCATGCAACCATCCCCGATTGCCAACCCCAACCTTCAACTTCAGTGTTCCCACCTTTTTTTTTTATCCCTCACCACCTTCCACTTGCACAATAAGAATATATTATTAATGCATAGAAGACTGATGTGGCTTATTGTGGGCTACCACCTAGTATTGACATACACAGTACAGTTGAAATTGAACTGTGTGGATGTCCAATAGGGCACAATACAAGGGAGCCAACAATCACCATTAATGTTGTAGATAGGGTTTTGAACCCAAAGGGGCTGCTCACCATATTGGCAAAGGACAGTTGTAGGTTTTAGGGGACCCTCATCCACACCTTCCAAGCTCATTTCCACACAGGAGGACGCCATGTCCAACTCGATGCAAAAGAAAACAACAATCTATAGGTATGGGAAGTCATTTCCACATATAGACTATTGTGCAAATTTCAACACTCACTGGACATCTTAAGATTGTAGAGACAAATGGAATAAGGTATCTTTGAACAAACCAACCAAACCGTAACTTGAAATTGTTGTGAGATCTCGTTGTTTAAGTGTCTAGATTTGCAAACAAAAACCCATGGATTTGTGGAGGTTAAGGGACAAAAACTCTAGAGATCTTGTGTTAGAGGGCAAAACCCCTTTGGTTGACAGGGCAAACTTACACATAGCCATCGTTTGAGCTTTAATGGTGGTTGGAATAAGCGATAAGGAGTTTGCGCAAATATTGTAACAAATATAGTTTAGTTTATTAAAGTATTAATTGTAATATTTAATGGTCATCTTAGCTTTAGTTAGTTGATAGTTTACTTTTAGCTAACTTAGTTAGCTTTTGGTAACTTTTGTTTATGCTTTAGTTTGTTTTAGCATCTTTCAGTTAATTGCTTTAGTTTGCTTCAGTTAACGATTGTTTCTTTTTAGAAACATTGTCTTGTAATTTTCTTTGTAAGGATTATTCCTCTCCTTTTGTAAATACAAAATAATGAATATAGAATATCAATTATCATTTCATGGTATCAGAGCTTAGGCTCGATCGTTTTTGGCAAATTTTTTATAAATAAAAATTTGTTGTTTTTGTAAGGAATTTTTAGAAATTTCTTAGATGTTTTTGATGGATTTTTTTATAAAAATTTGTAAAGTTTTTTTAGCTGATTTTGTTTTAAAATAAAAATCGAAGAATTTTTGTCAACCGATTTTTTTGAAAATCGAAGGGTTTTTTTGAAACCGATTTTTGAAGAAGTTTTTGGAGAGATTTTCAAGGGTTTTTTGAATCATGTGCTGGTTCGTGGGTTTCAAGCAGGAGAATTGTGGATTTTTTTGGGTAAAAATCGCCGCATCTTTTTGGGCATTTTTCGTCCAAATTCGTGGCAGATTTTTGTGAGTTTTATGGACGTGATTCTCCTGTTTCTTTTTGCGCGTTTTTCTGGGCTCTTTTGCACGCCGTTTTTTCTTCAAATGTGACCTTTTTCTTTCGCGTTTCTCTGAGCCACAAGTCTAAATCATTTCTTGTGAAGGTTGTTCTCATTTTGTGGCGCATTTTCAGAAGAATCACGGGCCTCTCATCTCCGCTTTTTTGAATTCGTTTTGGCGCTCGTATCTCAGTTCATGAGGGTGTCTGTCATGCCCATGTTTTACACACTTAATGGACACAAAACAACCTAACTAATCTGCAACAAACTCTACTAATTTGCAAATATTTTTTTTTCTTTAAACAATAATAACATAATACACTACTTAAGGCAACAGTCAGCATTGTCATTTAGTTAGGAACAAAGATGGCAATGAGTCAACATTTTTTTTTTAAACAATGATGTTTAATTCTTTTTAGATCAACAAAACATACCTCTTACCTACTCGATCTCTTGCATTCCATTGCATCATAGTTTCCTTACTCCCAATACCTATTCCTACAAGTTGTTAACATGACTAGGTGCACATGCAAGACAATGAATGATTAGATACCTGATTGTCAAGATCAACCATATCATTAATTTAAACTGGATAATCAAAAGAGTAGTTTATGACTAGATTGCAATTAGGGATAGTGTATGCATAATATCAAGAGAGGTTGGTGGGTTCAAGAAAGACTTAGAAAGATAGATCCTAAGGGCCAGACCTAGTCCTCGCGGGCTTGTCTCAAACGGCCTTGCCTATGTAACATTTGTGCAAAGGCTCCGTAGTTTGACAACTTGAGTTTGCTCCAACGCATTTGACTAACCAACCAAGGGTATATCCACTAGGTTTCAAATGATAACTCTACTTCAATCACAATCATACCCCAATAACACTAATATATGTTAAACTCAATTCTTTACTCAAATGCATCCTATGCCCCTATTCTATGAGCTATAAAATTACAAGAGTGGGTATGCAAATCTTTCTAGGGTTCATTTCCTTAGATAGTTTCACGGTTGGTTGCCACCCACTCAGGTGAAGTCAAGGTTTGAAAACCTAGTTAAATATATACTAGCGAATTATAGAGCATAGAAATAAATACTCATACTTACATAGCAAGTTGCTACGAAATAATTCTATTAAGCATTAACAAGATAGAAATTTCACTCATTTTGCATGTTAACAAGGAAACCATTGGCTAGACATATTTTTATTCTGAACTATGATCAATTTCACCATTAATTGGATTAACAGTAGTAGAATGGGATTGTTTGAAATGAGATCAATTTAATACTATTTCAAAAATTCCACTATTAATCCTATAAGGTCCTAGAAAATAATCATACCAGGTTCCTGTAGAGGTTTAGATTCAACAACTTTATACTATTCTCTCAATACAAGATTACGCTTCAAAAATTGGGTTTCATGTACAATTTAAAATGAATTTAGGACATTCTTCACAAATCTACTTCTAATTTATACAATGATATAATGTCTCCTAATTTTTTTTTCCCTAAAACAATACTACTTTTATATATATTGATTTCCTTGAATCCAGTCTAAGAAAGCAAGTACACGCATATGTTGGAAGATATAATGCAATCTTAAAAAAAAATGCTTTAACCATATGTCATTAATTTACCTTGGTATAGAAAAATCCGAATTTATACAACCCAATTGAACACATCAAATTAGTTGACGACTTGAACTAATTAATCATAATAGCTCATCATGATAGCTAAATAACAATTATAATTATGACTTTCTAGATTAATAACAACTTAATAATTCTAACCAGATAATATCTCAGTAGATAGAATCATTTAATAAGATGGGTATGACCCAAACTAGATGGGATAATAATTGCATCATTTGATTTCAAAGTTTGATATATTAATAATCAAGACTAATGTGTTTTTAGACCCTGGGGGATAAAAAATAAATACAAAGTTAATTCAATAAATTCATAATTCTTAATACCACTACTCAATTATCATCAAATCAATGTTACCTATTACATTTATCATTTATGCTATATCATTTATTTATTTGGGAGTTAATGATCGTGAACAACAATAATAAGAATTTTATGAATTAGTATGCCTTACTTCCAAAGGGTTCCTTTAATGATTATCAATAGTTAACACTACTTAATGACAAGTAGGGAATTTGAACACCATCCCCCTTTTTAGCAGCCTAAACTATAGCACTTCCGCCAAAGGGCGTCAAGATCTCTAGTAAGACTTCACCACCTTTCTATTCATAGACTAGCTTGAATGTCCCAAGGTTCATTTGCATATTATAGGGGCTAGGATTATTAATCTACAAAAAATTTGTTGGTTCACACAAACCCCTAGGAAAGAATTTCTATTTAAAATTGATATAATAGATTTAATCTTGAGTTTCTTACACTCAAGGGAGCATTAGATATCCATGAAGGACATACAGCAATATTTATAAGCTTGTTTTACTCTAACCAGTACTCAAATCCTAGTTAAAAGAAAGTTGGCAACATCATAACCCTTCGACCAACGTGTGATGTAAACTCAATAATAATATTACTAATAATATTCTTGAACCTCTAATTCCCTTTGCCCTACGGTGTAACCCCATATTCTTATGATAGTCTAGTTAACAAACTAAATAGTTTATTCATGTTGGTCATTCAGTCTAAATTGGCCTTAGTGATCATTAGTAAGGTTTCGAGAGATGTTACGTAGGATTTATCTCATAACTTGATCTCAATCACATTGTCGAATTAATAATAGTTGCCTTCTATTTGCTATGCACTTTATATTGTGATTCATTGTAGGTACAATAGAAAATTCAATATTAGGGTTCTCATATCTAAGAGATTGATAGACATCTTACAGTCATTAAAGCATTTACCATGGTATCAATGGATTATAAAAAGTGTTGAGTTTCAATATTAAAGATATATTAAATAAAGTATGGTCATAGTGCCACTAAATGAAATCACACTTGCTTACAATATTATGCAACCAAAAGCCAAGGGTTATATTGATTATATATATGATTTGTGGTTCATATTATAAGGTTATCTTGCAACTAAAGATTTGATCTAGGGCTCTTGCCACCTTGGTTCACTTAAAGTCTTAATATAGAGATGTAATGAGCTCAATGTCTACTTGTGGTTCATATTATAAGGTTATCTTGCAACTAAAGATTTGATCTAGGGCTCTTGCCACCTTGGTTCACTTAAAGTCTCAACATAGAGATGTAATGAGCTCAATGTCTACTTGAAGTTCCAACCACTTGGGTACTTAGATAATTTAACCCTTGATTATAGTAGATTCTTGATTTATGAACTTTCCACAATCTCGACTTTTCAAGTTCTTGAACATCATACTACTTACTATTAGTTGCCTCTAGACTTTCATTCCCAATTACTTATAAAGAATGCTAACTTCACTTAAGGTCAATAAAAAGTAATATTTAATTTATAATTACCCAACCTTTCACAACTAAGCGTAAATCACTTTTATTTGGTCATTTTAACTACAACATTAGATTATTCCAAATTCATGCTTCAAAAGCTGCAAGAAAATTTATAACCTTAACCTTTAGAACATATCCAGCTACAATGTCACAAAATCTAAACTCGCATTATTGTTTTATTGACTAATTGTTCATACAATATTTCTCTTTCGTAGACCCATCGAATGATTGTTCTAATCTTACAATACCAGCTGTAGACACCCAAAAATATCCTCTTACAACACCTTGTCACAACATTACATTATTTAGACATCTTGTAGCATGTTTTGCCGTAGGTACCCATGTCATCATCTAATTAGTTAAATAAATCTTATGTATTTGACTAATTTCATTTATTCCCTTTCTATTCATAATCCCTTCTTTCTTCTAATGTTAATTAAATAATTTATATTATTTAATTAATTAAATCATAAATCCAACATTAATTAAATAAATCAAATATTTATTTAATTATTAAAATCCTAAAAATATCTTCTTGCTTTCTTTTCTAAGATTTATTTCCTTTAAAACAAAAAATCAAATCTTTCTATCTATTTAAATCTTATCTTATCTTGTTTTATTTTCTCTTTTGTCAAATAAGGCAAAAATCAAATCCTTATCAAATCTTATCTCCAAAATCTTCTTCCCTCCACATCAAAACTCTATAAGTATGGCCTCTCACAAGCCATTTGGGGGGGATCTTCTTCTAGTATCCACACTTTGCCAAAATTTCCTCCAATCTTCTCATCTATTTATCTATTTTCTTCTATCATCTACATGTTATTGTTATGTTGTGAAAATGAGCAACCAACATTCCTCCATCAACAATCCTTTGAAATCTTGCATTCCCATGTGAGGTTGAGAAGAGCAATGGAGATAAATCAAATCTAGCTTGGAGATTGGTTTGCTTTGCTTTCTTGTTTTCATTTCATGCTAGTTTGTGCTTGTTAGGGTTTCATTATAATTTGTTTATGCATTTACCCTAAATTTTTTACCCTAAATACACCAGCATTCCGGACAAACACAATCTAACATTAGCATATGCTAGTACAACTAATATGACTAGTTTAAAATTTCGATGCCTTAGTTCTTACTGATCTCCAACAGTCACTAGCTTTAAGAAACTTGAGTCCTTCGATAAAACAAACGTTTGGAGAGGAAGACCATGCCTAATTTGGATATTCAAAAGTATACTAAAATATACAATCAATAACTATTACTTAACTTCTCTACATAAAGGCCATTTCAATAACAATGCTTATAATTGTGGAATTGTTTCCTTACAAAGATACATTTAAGAGGCATGTTTCAAACAGAAAGATGGTCCTTTGAACTTCATTCTGAAAAATAAGTATAAGCCTTAGCTATTTCGATAGGCTGTCAGTCAAAAAAACTTAAACTTGGATAAAGAACCATTGGAGCTGTTTAAGATCATGACCTTGGTTATTTGATTGTTTAGATAGGGTTTGTTTGATGGTTTCATAACAGGAAAGACATCTAAGACCATGCTAGATCTTTATGTCTAGTTTGCTTCAAATATAGATATCGTCCACATCAATCAGTACCAATTTCTTTAAGTAAGCACTAGTACAATACCTAATGCCTAATCAACCTTTGATTACTAAAAATATACACCAAACAAAGATAAAATAGCTCAGAGCTATATAAACAAAGATCAGAATTAACTTTAGAATGATAGTTAGCTTAAAGGCAATAGCATCCTCATAAAGCTCCTTTACTTGCTTGTATAATATTCCTTAGTCAAGGACAAATTTTAGAAGCACACAACTAGTGAGAAGGGACTAACAGAAAAAATAGATAAATGACCATCATAAGAAACACAGTGATTTCAAATACAAGGAATTGATATATTTGGTATATCTTAAAAAGTTGGAGTTATTGCTTAATGCGATGAGAAGGATAACTAGTAATTCACATTTAAAAATTGACAAAGATGAAGCCATAAGAGTAGATAACAGTCCGAAATGTTTCGAGTCAAGAATGCTTGTTTTAGTGACATACCTCGAAGAACGCTCTGCTTTCTTCAATTTCTTCTATTACTTCAATTTTAGATTGATTTATTATACTGTACTTCTCTGGATCTATTGCTCGAATACTGACAGCATTGAAGGGTGTTTCTCCTCAAGATTTTGTACAAATTGAGTTATGCAGGTATAAAGTTAGATTCTCAGCCTTTTCTAGCATTCTCTCTTCCTGCGCCAAAATGGGAGCTTTCGAATAGGGTATGGATGTCCATCATAGCATAAAGGATGGAGTTATTTTGTCAGGTGTTATAGTTGCAACTGCCCTGGTAGATTCGTATAAAAAATGTGGAACATAGGGTAAGCCACGTTAACTTTTTCATAGAATGCCTCAAAGAAATGTGGTCTCAGGGAGTGCAATAATTGCAGGATATGCACAAAATGGGTTTGTTGAAAGGGTTTTAGAAATTTTCATGCAAATGCAATTGGCAGGTATAAAGCCGAACTCAACTTTTTGCTAGCATCTTGCCTGCCTAAGCCAAAATGGGTGCTTTGGAACCTGTTATGAGGATCCATGAAAGAATCATGGAAGGGGATTTTTGACTGATAGTATGGTCACAAATGCTCTGGTAGACATGTATGCACAATGCAAAAGCATAGACCGGGCACGTGAGCTGTACGTGCAATAGCAATGATAACCCCAAGACGTCTAGCTCCACTCCTTACATCCACCACTTGAAACTTTGAGGTTTCAATCCCAAAGTAGTGTTATGGTATCTGCATTTTCCAGGATTCGAAGCAGTGCAAGTCCGTCCTCTACATGCCTCCCCATCATAGTACAACGCTCAGTAACTGCAGTAAGGTTCATTCGTTGCTTCCCTTCACTTTCCTCTAATGCTCATTTCCCTTAACATTTATTTCCTTGAACATGTTTACTACCGCTTAGACTTATTGGCACCCCTTCAATAAATGTGCCATTACTTTTTTTTGCATAAAGCCGATTTCCTTTTGTCCAGGAGATTGGGACGCCATACCTTAATTATTGGCGTGCCTCCAATTCACCCTACGCCCTCCCCTCATAATTATGAGCTGTCTCTTGTGTGATGTTTGAAGAGACCAAGAGGGGGAGATAACCATGAATATGGTAGGATGTATTGAATTAAAGAATGTGCACCCACTTAAACGCTAAATTGACAATGATAAGCAATGTTAGTATTAACCCCCAAATATCAACCTTTGTTGCTTTTAATATTAATGCTAATGTTATAATTATTACGATTTCCGCATATACTATCATTAATTTTACTGACTACTACTTATCATGTTATTAATACTTTTGTTGACTCTTTAATATTATTACTCACAACTATAAATGTTGGTCATACTAACAATATTTATATTGTTATGATCATTATTATTAGAATGATATTAATGACATTACTCATGTGGATACTAATATTCACATAACAATAATTAATGATATTAATTTCTTTTATTAACAATGTCATATTATGTGCTCTATTATTAACAGTTTAACTAGTATCACTTTTATCTCTTAGCGTTAATTCTAATATTACTTCTCAACATTATTATTGGTTTAATATTCATCATTGTTAACATTATGTCTTGCCACCTTATTTCTTCTTTACTGTCAAACATTATTATTATTTTTTAATTGTATTATTCCTTTTATCTTTTACTCTAAACTTCTATAATATTGCCTCCTGCCCATCTATAGGTGGGGCCTCACAGTGTCTGATCGTGGTGGAGTTTCTTGAAGGTTTTTTTAAATCTGTAGGTTTGTTGTGCGACCTAGGGTTTCTAGAAGTTTGTAGGCAGTTTTCTGAATTCTTTTGTGATGGATTTATGAGTTTGTGGGTGTGCAACGACAGGTTTGTGCAGCATTTGAGTGTTTTCTGAAAGTTTTGTGACTTTTTTCTAATGACTGGTATTTACCAGGGTTTTCTGATTGAAATTCCTGAAGTGTTGAGTTTTTTGACAAATTTTCTTAAAAAAAAATAATTTTTTTGCCATTCCCAGTTTTTGATGAATTTTTCTTAGAAAAATAAAAATTCATGATCAGAGGTTTCTGAAATTTTTACTAACAAAAATTTGCCGTGCCAGAGAAATTTCGAGTTTTTTGAAGAGTTTTTGAAAATATTTTCTATAAAAATTTTGCTGATTTTTAGAAGTGTTTTGAAGGCTTTTTTTTCTGAAAAAATCTTACTTTTCAGAGTTTTTCAAGGTTTTTTTGAAAATCTTGTTGTTTTGAGCCTCTATTTTAGATGTTTTTTCAAAAATCGTGTGAGTTGGGCCAGCTGATTGTCTAGTGTCTTGTGCCAGCAGATCGCATACTTTACCTCATTTTTTGGGCTCTCGAAAAACGAGAGGGATGGCTGTTTTGACCAACGTAATGTTGGAAAGTACGCAAAGGTTCAATGGACAAAATTACAACACGTGGAAGCAGAGGATGCTTACCATCTTTGAGTACCGGTGTCTGGATGCGATTGTTCTAGGAACAAAAGTTTGTTCTGTAGCTGTGGGGAAGGATCATGACAAGTATGATGGAGATAATAGGGAGGCAGTTATGCTTCTAGAATTATCTGTCATCGATGAGATGTTACCAGAAATTCCATCTGATAAGTTTGTTGCGGAGATCTAAAAGCATTTGAAAGGTATCCATGAGACCTCAGACAAGGGCAGTGCTTTATTCCTTAAAAATATGCTATTTTCCATTATGATGGATGACCAAGTGTCTTTGCAGGAGCACTTGATGAAAATCAAAGATATTCGCAAGCAATTAGAGGCTATTGGTCGCAAGATGGTAGAGGAGGATATGGTGGTGATCACACTAAAAAGTTTGCCATGTTCCTACAAGCATTTCATTGAAACTCTCAACATTACATCCACCAATGTTGACTTGAAGTTTGATGAGTTGTGCAACAAGCTCTTGCAACAGGAGGTGGAGGAAGTAGTTTGGGAGCAACAGTGAGTCTCCTAGTGTCGAACAAGCATTTACTACCAAGGACATTGGCAAAGGAAAGTCCACTCAGCAGAAAGGATGAGGCAATTCAGAGGAGGGCTCCAAGAAGTCTATTACTTGCCATTATTATGGGAAGATTGGTCATACACAAAAATATTGTAGAAAGTAGTTGGCTGATGAGAAGTCCAACCAAGAAGAGTCTTAGCAGAGTGATAAAGTGGCAGAGTATACTGAGCAGAAGGAGTCTGCATATTATGCATTTTGATGACTAGCACACCATCAAAATATGGGTAGACTTAGTTTATGTTTGTAGCATGACCATTAAGGGAGGGTATTAAAGTATTAATTGTAATATTTAATGGTCATCTTAGCTTTAGTTAGTCGATAGTTTACTTTTAGTTAACTTAGTTAGCTTTTAGTAACTTCTATTTATGCTTTAGTTCATTTTAGCATCTTTCAGTTAATTGCTTTAGTTTGCTTCAGTTACTAATTGTTTCTTTTTAGAAACATCGTCTTGTAATTTTCTTTATAAGGAGTATTCCTCTCCTTTTGTAGATACAGAATATCAATTATCATTTCATAGTTGTTCTTAATGGATAATTTGTGATCTGAATCTTTTGTAAACATTGTCTCCTTTTGCTATTATGTGGTTGCATAGTCATAGGTTGATATTTGTGAAGATTGAACTTTTACCTCATTATAGTTGCGAAAGCAGTGTTCTGTAAAGTGCTCTCGATTGTTTAATATAGCATAGCGACAATTATTTGTGCGATTGTAATTGGGGAACTTATGTTTGCTAACATTGCCAATTTAGGGTTACATAAAGAGTTGAAAGCTTATTTAGGGATGGATAATGTTGCAGTGCAAATTTGAATAAATCTAGGGTTTTATAAGATTGTAATGATGTAGGTAAACATTGATACAAATTTAGGGTTTGTATGGTTCCAATTTAAATATGTCAAGTCTGTTACCATTATTTGCCCTGAATCTAGCACGAGACATTACACAATTATCAATAGAAAATTTCTTCTTTGCAGATTTGTCTTGTATATTTAATTATGAAGTCTCTTTATGTTTAAATAAAGAAAGGGCATGGTAGCATCTCTCCTATAGATACAAAATTACTTCATATTTTTAAGAATTTAGAGGTGAATTTTTTTTTATAATTATGTGAGTTTAGTATTGTAAAGATCCGAGAGGTTAATAATGTTTTACTTTTTATGTAAATTGTTTATGGATGTTTTGAATTGAAGTTACTGGTCCATAATTACGATGATTTGATTCATAACTTCTCTACATAATCTGCCTTCTAAAGCATATTTTTTAATATACCATCAATAAACTTCCATATATTTTATACATGTTTTCGAGGAATATCTCAAGTCCCAACACTTGTCAAAAATCCTCTTTTATTATATGTTAGCATTTGATGCATATATTTAGAACTTGCCAAGTGCTTGCAAGAAATTTTCAAAGCCTAGTTACTTGACCTTGAAATTGCTGATTAGTAGGGCCAAGTTTTGTCAAGTCTGTGGTCTTGTGGATATACATGAAAATGCAGCAAAAATGCAGTAAACATGCAATTTTTTTGTCTTTTTAAGTAAATGTGACTCATGTAGGCATTTTTGTGTGATTTTAGATAGTATTTCAACTGCATTTGAATAATGGCATGTGCTATGAAGGTCTATGTGGTCTCAAAGGGCTTGGTGGCGAGGGTTTTCCCCCTTGACTCCACATTGTATTGCAGTAGGGTATGCGCTAAGGATGCTGCTCATTAGCCCCTAGACCCTACAAGAGGTGCTACCTACCAACTCTGCTATGGGCTACCTACCCCAAATCCCTGTTTTGGTTTTTGAAAAGCAAAAACTAAAAATCGTTTCAGACCCATGTTTTCCATAGATGAAATTTGTAAATTATTAGTACAGATATGTAATTTATAATCATACTACAAGATCCTAGTTGCTGCTCAAGGCATTTCTAGTTGCTGTGCAAGACATTCTCGTTGTTGCACAATAGATCCTAGTTGCTATGCAAGACATTCTTATTGCTATGCAAGCGACCTTAGTTACTGCACAAGGGTTTTTAGTGGTTATGTAAGAGACTAGTTTTGGTGCACAAAATGATTATCTTTGTTGTGCAAGTATCTTTCTTGCTGTGTAAGATATTCCTTTGGTTGAAAAGCAGTTTCCTTGTCATATTTGGCACCCTCAGGGTGCACAACCTCTTTTCTTTACCATGCAAGAAACATTCTTTGTGATATTATTCTGAAAAAAGAAGTGTATAATTTTGCTTCAATTACTAATGCTGTTCATAATACATATATGTTTGAAATGCAAACCATTTGATACATTTTGGCATTTTGTAACTGTAATCTGCATAAAATTGATGTTTCTTCAAGGAATTCAAGTATTTTTTAAATTGCTAAATTTTTTGAGTCACCGAGTCTGATTGAAATTTGGGTCTGCCAAGTCCAAATTTTGAACTATGATTTGATGACTCTCATGCGCTTACAATGCACCGAAATTTATTTTGCTTAATATACAAATTGCAACAAAAAAGTAAACTACACTTTCATTTGGTGATTCTCATATGCTTTCAAATTGCCCAAATTTAGTTTTTCTAGTTTACAAATTACGGCAAGAAATGTACACCAAACATAACTATAACTCAAATAGTGCACATAACATTTTGCCTTCATGCTTTTGCAATTTGCTCTGTTTAAATGCATTTCATTATTTACAATGCTACATTACTGCTCTGCTTATTACCTGAATGACCAAAAAACTGGCAGGAACTTGACACAATGTCTCTTGTTACTAGTGAAAACACTATTCAAACTTATTTTGATTTATTAAACCAAAGAATACTGTTGTAGGGTTTTAATTTTACGAGGATGAAATGGTTTAACCAGAAACAACTATAGCAGTGGCAACGATTGAACTGGCAACCAGTTCCAGCTTGCTGATACATGGTTTGCAATTCCAATCAGTTCTGAGGTAAAATTCCACTTTCAAAATAATAAATTTGATTGCTGATGGTTTTTGTGTTCAATCTATAGCAAGAAAAACCTGTGTTTGGTGGAGAACAACCTTTTCCAGCTGAACTTTTCCCTGAAATAACTAAAAAATATGTTATTTTTACTATATAACAGTTGGTTGAACTGAGATTTTAATCTTGCAAGAAGTCCATGTAAAGTATATTTGATTGTGATACAGCTTTGTGTGTTTTCTAAAATTTTCAATGCAGTTTACATTGCATTTCACTGATTGCCTGTGAAGGAGGCTGCAGTCTTTGGCAATGGGTAGGTTTTTAACATTTAAATTACAGTCTGATTTTATATGTATAACCAAAACTATAGTTCTTATTTAGATAAACTCACACAGTTCATTTCATAAACAATTTACAGAAAAGGAGGCAATCAAATCCAGAAAGGCAAGGAGAAAGGAAGCAAGGTCGGCAAAGCAGCAGCAGCGACTTCAATCACGGGTTCAGCACCAAGTATGACTTCTTTCTATTTATAGACTATATTTATTGGTTTTCTTGTTTTGCTTTATAGATTTGGGCTGAATTTATAGGAGATCTTTTAATCTGCCTGGCATAATCTTGGATCACATTCTTAAGAGCTGTAAAGGTAATGATGACAATAATCATGTCTATTTAGTAAATTTGAATTTTTTTAGACAAGATTTTGTAGGACTTCTCAAAGTGTATAGACAGATTATATAACAAAGGCCTTGATTTTGAAGTCAATTGTTGTCATTATTTTTATAAGGTTCGTTCTTGCTCTATCCTCAACCTTTTGCACATGCATGATATGAAGTGCCTTGAATAGGAAATAATCACAGCATCAATTCATTATTCAATTCCTAAAGAACACAAAAATTGAGCTCAACATTCTTTAGGCTAAAATTAGTAAGAACCATTAGGTACACTTATGTGTACTCATATTATTATAGTATAA
Source organism: Sequoia sempervirens (assembly GCA_007258455.2). Lineage (NCBI taxonomy): Eukaryota > Viridiplantae > Streptophyta > Pinopsida > Cupressales > Cupressaceae > Sequoia > Sequoia sempervirens. Next base: position 35,730 of record VDFB02255151.1, read on the forward strand.
TCATGGGGCTACTTGGTATATATTATCAAATAACATGCCACCATGAATTTTTTAATATTCCATCAATCTATAGAATTTAACACTACATCATTTTATTCTTGGGACCCCCTTATACATCACTAACTCTATTTTTTTCTTTTTTCTTTGTGAAAGTTGTCCGACCCTATGACCACAACCTCACCACCTGTTTGCTGAAGGTATTGTTACAAAACTTTATAGGTCCCATGTGGACAGTCACAGGTAAACAAAATAAAAGCATCACAGTATTCAGACCCCGTTTACAAAGCCCCATTTTGAAGAGCTCTTACAAGCCTATTAGCAACATTTCAACATCACATATCAGCAGCTTAATAAACAAAGTGTTCATGTAGTGGGAGCAGAAGGCCTAGCATTATCATCATGATAAGGTCCCTATACAATTTTTTCCTTCTCCTTCCTGGCTGACCTTCACCTGTTTGACCTATAATCTACCGCATTTGATCTGCACATTCATGCAAATGTTGTTCGATCAGTTGTTCTACCCATAGTTGGAAAACTCGGCTCGGCAAAAATCTCGCCAAGCCCAAAATTGGTGAGTCAACAAAAACTCGGAGAAAACTCGGCAAAAAACTTAGGAACTTAAAAAATTGCTTAAATTTCATTAGAAACACTTTTGTTTTGCAAAATTCAATGACAAGGTGAATCCAATGAGTCCATAAATGAGTACAAAAGTGTTTTCTATTAATTTTGATTGACTTTAATGCAAATTGATTACAAAATCACATTCTCATGCGGAATCCCAATGGCTAAAATCCTGATACAAATTTGAAATTACAGTAGATAGCCGAAAATGAAAATATAAATACTAAATACAACATTTTAGACTTTCCTCTTCCCTAGTCTAGCAGCAGCTAGGGAAGGCTGCTGCGTGTATGCGGTGGCAGTGCTACTGCTGCTGGCTCCTCATTCGGCAAGGAAGGTTGTGGCTGAGGCTCAACCACCATCGTGGAAGTATCTAGCTTTGGCAATGACTCATCCACATCCTCATGAATGTCCTCCAACCCTACATCTCTTGTTGCACCCACATGCTCCATTGCTTATCTCTTGAAGTCAAGGATCTGGTGGTTGTGGAAATGGAGAAAATTCGGGGAGAAGATTGATTACGGGATTTTGTTTCCAAGGAGAAGAAAGATTTTGTCTATCTTTTATGCAAGAAAAGGAGGATGGAAGATGGATAGAAGTCGTGTTGAGGATTGGGGAGAAATCTATCAGGGCTGAGTAAACACCAGGTATTGCGTAGGAAAAACTCAAACCTACAGAATAGTCACCGGTATATGAGCAAAGGACACTAGGTAAGTAATTCGAATCTTAAACATTGACTTGGATGAGATAATAGCTCCTATTCAATATTTTAGTTTTTTAAAATTTGATGGGATTTATTGGCAATTAGTGCAACTCCTGTGATTTGTGATGCTCAGGGTTCTTAAGTTTCTGATTTGAAGGTTCTTGATCATAACCCGTAAACCTTCAATTGGAATTTTCGTTATGTCTATTCATTCTCTGATATTTATATGTTCATCTCGATAGTAGTGTAGATCCTTCGGGTGTCTGCTCGAAATGCATTTTGTAGATTTTGATCAACCAAGTTATTGTTGTTTCTAGTTGCATTAGTGCTAACCCCTTGTAAGTAGTTTCGCTTGATGCTTTTATCAATTTTCTATCATGCCTCTTATTTCCTTATCCCTCAGACTGAATGTTTGAATTTTACCTTACGACCTTAGTCACTCCCTTATGTGAAGTAGAATGCTTGGACATTAATCTTGAGATCATCCTAGTCGCATTCATCTTTAAAGTTAGCTCTCTGCATGCTAGTTCCTAACCGCAACATATCTCTTGTAATCGCTCCTATAGAAAGAAAAAAATAATTTGCTGCTATTTGGTATTCCTCCTGTCTAGCATACCGTATGTTTTCTTTCCCCTATGTATTCGTTCTTGGTGGCGCAATAGAGCTTAGTCGCTGTCTTTATTCTTGTTGAGGTTGAATGATGCAAATCACCTTATGCGTGTTTATCCGTTTCTGTATATTTCAATTTTATTTGAACAATAAACCTTTGAATGGCCTTTGATACTTTGTTTATCTTATATTATATGCATGTCTTGCTTAATGCAATTTCATTCCTTGCATTGTATACCTCTTCTGAATGTGGAGATCCCTTCTTCAGTTGGCGTTGTAAGTTGATGCATACACTATAGATTCGATGTACTCCAATGTAAGGGATTCGATTCAAAAGCTTAGCATTGGAAATCGAAAAAAAAATTGATTAGTGCGTCCTTTCCTGAATTTCGCATTTAGATATTACGAATCTTCTGTGGTTGGAAATTTGATTTATTGCTTGTATATGGTATTTGATTTTTTGTAATTTGTTGTATCCGATATAATGTTATTCCATAGAATGCAAAAAATATATAGTATTCGATGAATACTCTATGAGCTAGTCATTGTTCTTTGTGTTCATTTTGATAGTATTTGATTTCACTGTATAGTATGTCGATACCTTTTATTAGGAGTCGATGTTCATGTTTAATGCTTGGTATTTCGATGTGGAGTATATCGTTTTCATTTTAATGGTTACATTTATACTTGGGAACCCGACACCTTGTTTTGCAATTTTACCTTATAATTGGTATTTGATGGCTGGGCATTCGATACCGGCTATTTTGATTATAGTCAATGGTTATTTCTATGTATGGCAGTGTATTCTATAAACTGCGAATTCCTGTCGATGGTTATAGCCCAACTTTAACATCTGATGCTTATATTGCTTTTATTTCGATAGCCTATCTTGTGTAATTAATATTGATTGCTGTATTTTATATTGGATTCTATGTATTGCGATGCTTAATTTATATGTATAGCATTCAATGTTTTCTCTATATAATTAGTAGTCGAAAGATAGGTTTCAATACCTTGTATTTCTTTTCATTCCGGTGAGTGTATATCAATGTTTAGCTTTTGATTCAATATATATAAATATGTTGCCTCCTAGGATTTGATATATTATATTGCAATGTAATCAGCCTTCTATTAATAATGTATACTTTATACATACATGTATATATGTTGTGGTTATGCATGAAAAGTGGATTCGATAAGTATGTAATTTGTTTGGCAGGTAATTATGTATCATTTGATGTATTGTTTTAGGGAGACATTTGATCATTTTCATATATATATATATATGTATGTGTATATATGTGATTTCCACTTGATATCTGATTTATTATTTGAAAAACATCATTTAGTTATTATATATATATATATATATATATATATATATTTGTATACATATATATGGGATATGGTGTTAAAAAGGAATAATGTTGCCTTATATTTGTATACATATATATGGGATATGGTGTTAAAAAGGAATAATGTTGCCTTAGGGGTAATTGATTAAGTAGATAAATAAATTGAACAATTAAATGAAGAAAAATTGATTTGTTTATGTTTAAATAATTGGGAAATTTGCTAAAATAGGTTATCCCTTTTGTTAATTAAGAATAGAGATTTATTTTATAACTGTTTAATGGTTGGAATGTAAACTCTCCTTGTGTTTCATGATTGCATTATTATATTTGTTTGCTTATTTGAAATTGGGGGTATTTATGGTTATTATTTAATGTGGGGATCTTTTGTGCAGTGTGGTTAAGGTTGACTTCTAGGGGCCTAGGAGGGAATATGTTGCATGTATGGTTTTATGAGTGCTTCATTTTGAAGTGGTTGATTTGTTCTGAGTTGTGTGCAAGAGGGTCTTGCCTTGCATTGTTTATTCATTCTTGTGGTTGTGAATTGGGGGCGAGATGGTTTATGCCTTACTCGGTGTGTGGGATTCATGTGAATTGGTTAAGTGTGTGAGATGGTTTTTACCTTGCATATTGTTTTAGGTCTTCTAGTTGCAAGCAGGGGGAGTGGCTCTCAATGGGGGTCGGAGCCCAAAGTGGTGGCTAGGGTAATTCATTGGGAGTTTCTTAATTCAATGGTAGCTAAATAATGAATTGGGGGGATGGGTAATTTTCACATAAACAAGATAATGGATGCCTCACCCATGCTTGTAGTGCTTGTTTAGGCTAAGGATAGGTTGAGAAGGCCTAGTTGGCAAGATCAACTTCCTTGTCCTCGCGAAAGGAATGTTGGTTCCGCATGTGTCACCCTATGGGGCCGGGGTCTAGTGAGAGACTGCCAGGGTATATCCATAGATGGGGACCAGGGTCTAATGAGAGACCACTAGGGTAACCCATGCCAAGACCATGTGATGACACTCTTCCCTATTGCAGTCTAACATTCCCTAGTTGTGTGTTCCCCTTTTGTTGAATAATTGCCATTGGAAGCGATGTATGTATTTATGTGATATTCATGTTGTTGCAGTGTTGTGTTGGAGTCATGTTAAGCCTTGTTTATGTTAGCCTACTGTTTTCTTGACTGTTTACTTGTAGTGGAACCTTATGTTATCTCCTAGCACGGGCGGTGGACCTTAGGGTTCCACATGGTCGGGAGGTTTGTGCTTTTTCCTCCATTGGGTTTACCTTGCTTTTGTTTGTGTGTGTGAAGGAGGAACCTCGTGTAATGGATTTCAGTTCGTGTTCTAGTTTAGGGAGACAATTTCTTGTTTCTATGTATATGTCTTGGACTTGCATATCAGTTGTAATCTTCCCAATTGTATTTGGGAAGCCTTATTGTAAACAATGTAATGATTTAACGAGTTGTGATGTACTCTCATGTAATGTAATTTGTATTTATACTTGTTAGTTATTTATAAATGATCTTTCATGATATTTATTTGATGTCATGTTATGGAAAAATTCATATTGTATAATCACTTAATGTGATGGATTAAAATGAACTCTTGATTGTTAGCTAAATCATGATTAATGCTTAGTTCTTGTTAATAGTTGTATTAGTAATGCAGTTATGGAGCCTTAGAGGACTTAGCTTCATTTACATGTTATGTTAAGTTTACATATCTTTGTTATTTCATTTTTTCTTTTTTTTAAATTGTTCCATTATTGTAGCTTAGATGTGTTGTCCTCTAGGGTTCCTTGGTGGGGCGTTACACTCAGGTGTAACGCCCCGTCAAGAACCCTAGAGGACAACACTACTAAACAACAATAATGCCACAATTTTTTTTTAAAGTGCAATAACATGGAATGTAAACCACATCTAAACATAACATATAAGTTAAGCTCTGTCCTCTAAGGTTCTTAGACTGCATTACGATCATATCTATTATCCAAATCTAAAGATACATTGTGGATTAACTAACAACAAGAGAGTTCATTTTAAATCCATTGCATTAAATGAATAAACACATACATTTACCTACATGACATCAGATACATAATCATTACAAGGAAGAGCTAACATTGAAGCTGCATCAGGGAAGTAAGGCTGACACAAAATAGAGAAAACAAATATAAGACAGTCCTTGATGAAGGTTAATTTACAACAGTGATTTGACAATGAGCAATAGGTCTTCAAAGCTATAAATAACTAACAGTGGCATGAAAATAGTCAAAAAAAGAAAAATGCAATCCTTCATGGAGTCATAACAGTCAAAGGATTGAAGACAACTTCATCAACAAGGCCAGCTTGCCTTACAAAGGATGGTCATACATCGTATGCTAAGGACTGTAGCAGTGCAAGATCTATCATAAATTTTGCTATGTTAGTAGCTGGAATAGTGGAGCAACAACTATTCTTGCAGGATTCATTGTCTCCTTTGCTGTTAAGGCATTACAAGTATTCATCCTTGGAGATATAAAAAAAAGAAAGATAGGTGATCCTAGCCAAATTGCAAGCCTTCTTGCCATTCATGGTAAAGCATGCACCGTGAAATTATTTACATATAAGGAGCTGGAGAAAGCTGCAGAAGGACTTGCACCAAGTGAGAAACTTGGAAATGGTGCTTGTGGTATAGTTATGTAGGAAAGCTCCCAAGTGGATGTCTTGTTGCAGTAAAGGTAATACAGTCTAGAGAGTAAGCAGGAGGCACCATGAAGGTAACAGTAAGGGTGATTGCATCAAGGTAGTATGGCAGGAATCTATGTCCAAGTTTCAGACTTTGTACTGCCATGAGAAGCATCATGGGATGCATCTATTCAAGGAAATGAAGTGTCCAATAGTCCAGACAAAGAAATGGCAGAGTCACATGTTCAGGGAAGCCATCATGAAGAAACAAAATTCAAACCATAGTCCACAGTGGCAGAGAGTGAAGGAGTAGCATTGCGAGTTCAAATGGCATCTATATATTCTTGATCCATGATCTAAAGGTCTGTTCTTCATGTTCTTGATCTGTTCTACCCTTTTGAGGTATGTATTACCATGACATAGGTCTGTCCTTTTGAGTCAGTGGTTTTTTTTCCAGTGGAAGAGTCTTTTTCGTTACTATTGCCTATTCCGTCTTTTGAAATATGTAGTAGCATATAGGTGGTCTGCTCCTTAGATCACAGAGGTATGGAAAGCACAGTAATAGGATAATTCAATTAAAGCACAATGGGGGCAAGTCAAGTGATGTAGGACAGTGACAAATGAATGAGCTTCAAGCTGCCTCACTATACTTAGCTTATGAGATAGATGCAAAGCTATAGCAGCAATGGTCATGTCAACATATAGTGATAATCTCATCTCACAATGGAATGGAGGCAACAATGGATAGAGAGCTGGACTGTTGAATGAAGAATAGAATCATCTCTACAGTAGTAAAGTAGGCTTTAAGATGCCTAATGTTTGATCTTGCACAATCAAGACACGACAGTCAATGACAGTCAAGTATTAAGCCATACAAGGATGACAAACTATAAGAAATGGTGGCTGAAAGTGAAACTGGAAATCCCAATCATGCTATTAATATTGAACAACTTAAAAGAGTATGTGTTGACTTTGACACAGCTTGAACACACAATCACAAAATGGTGCAGTGATGTTGGAGAAGGCAGTAGCTTTAGTAGTAAAGTTTATTCATGTTCAGTGCAAGGTGGCAACTGATGTAGTGTCCTTGACAATAAAAAATGCAGTTATGGAGCCCATCCAAGCTGAATACAAGAAGATAATACAGGAAATCAAGTAGAGCCATTTCATCACTTTTCTTAAAGTAACAGTGAAAGATTCAAGAGATTGCCAAACAGTGAAAGATTCAAGAGATTGCCAAATGAAAACCCTCGAAGCTCTTGAGAGGGAAACCAAGGAAGCATAAAAAGGCCAAATTCTTAGCCCAACAAAAGGAATGCATCAAAATTGAAACAAGGATGCAAACATTTCAGCTATCAGAAAAATGAAAAGATGTGGAGTGTTACACCCGTGCTGTGTAATGGCATTGAATCATTTAACACCATTTATTCGTTATAGGGCATCATTTTATTGTGCAACAGAGGAGGGTTTTAAAATCAAAAGGGTAATGCTTCAAAGGGCGATGCATTGTACATGATTAGATGATGCATGAGCAGTAAATGCAAAGTCATAATTTATATATCAGACATGAGTGACAGCCTCAAATCTGTCAAAGCAACAGGGTTCAAGAAAGATGCTTGATAAGCATTCACTGTCACAAGCCAATAACACGAGGAGGTATCATCAATAAAGGAAAAACTATGATACTTTAAAAAGGGAAATATCAAATGCAGGAGATTCTTCACAATATGAAAAACCACTTGGGGTTTCAACAAATCTGAACAACATTGCTATTTTCTACAAGAAAATGAAATGAACTTGCAAAAAATCATCTGTTTTGCTATGTAGCAGTTCTGGGATTACAGCAAGGTCACAGTCGGGTTAAGCCACAGGATTCGGGTCTGGTGGGATCTTCTTTGGTTCGGCCGGGGGTCCTTGCATTGGGCCTTAGTTGTGAGTGAAGAACAGGCGAACCAGCGAACCAGGCGGGCAAAAGCTGAACCATGAGAACCCGGGCATCTGGGCGGCAAAAAGTGATTTTTTTTTGTTTTTTTAATGTTTCCTTTATTTTGACTTTGACCCACGCCCATGGGAACCCTAAAAGTGACCTCTAAAACATGTTAAACACCTAAACTGCCTCATTTTCATTCATTTGTTTTGCAAACAGGCATTTTCATTCCAAGAGGCTGAGTACTATTTACTTATCAGCGTGTGATACAACTGAGAATATAAGCCCTCAGCTAGCCCTCAGCTAACACACATCTCTTCTCGAAAGAGTTTCCTTTATGTTTATGTTGCTTAATAATGCTTTTTGAAGTGCAATATGATTTTTTCTTGGATTTTGGGTGTTCTGGAATTTTCATATTCCAATATTGAAAATTAAAACAAAAACAACAGAATATCATATTTCAGTTTAGTTTTTCCCTCAGTTCAGAATTTACAGAAACTACAATGTCAGTTCTTACACCATTGTTCTTTACTCCTATATCTGATAAGACTAGTACTTAATAGTAATGAACATAAACAGCAATGAATACTAGGTAGACTAAAAGAAGTACATCTTTATTCATATGAAGTTCTTACTTAGAAATATACCAGAGATGACCAGCCAAGGATCAGACTACTTTCCCTGACTAAGAAAAACCTATTTAAAGAACCTGATGGTTGACAAGCAGGACACAACCATCAATACTATTAATAATTGTCTCCTTAAACCTACCCACAAGCTGATAAGTAAATAGTACATAGTCAGATACAACCAAATTAATATAAGCACACATGTATATACATATAAATAGCATATACATACATAAATATATCTATGCATGTATATAAGCACACATGTATATACATATAAATATACTATTCATGCTTCTAGGCTGCATATATATATATATATAT